>WMED01024738.1:0-11162 GCA_019650415.1 Pipa parva | reverse complement strand
TACCACCACTCTTGTCTCATGCCAACTGTAAAGCATCCTGAAACCATTCATGTGTGGGGTGTCTTCTCAGCCAAGGGAATCGGCTTTCTCACAGTCTTGCCTAAAAATACAGCCATGAATAAAGAATGGTACCAGAATGTCCTCCGAGAGCAACTTCTCCAAACCGTCCAAGAGCAGTTTGGTGATCAACAATGCCTTTTCCAGCATAATGGAGCACCTTGCCATAAAGCAAAGGTGATAACTAAATGGCTCAGGGAACAAAACATAGATATTTGTGTCATTCTCAAAGCTTTTGGCCATGACTGTAGTGTGGAATATTGTGTAAAGTAGTGTTGATTGGGGAAAGTGATTTAAATTAGTTGTCAGTTGCATTTTTGTGCTTGTATGGAAAATTATGTTTCCTGGTGCTCAAGAGATTGTTGATACTTACTTCCTGTAAAAAAAAAAAAATGCTGCTCCCTGTTTCACTTTATGGCTGGGATCTAAAAGCGAGCCTCAGATTTATGGCTACAGAACCAGGAAAGTCTGTTATATAGCCTGAAATAAAGATTTGAGTTTCTACTGATGATACAGCACTTCCAACTGACCTGAATATATTTTATCAGAATACTTGGAGCTATAAGGAAAAATCGCTATGGCCAAGTCAAACATTAGACATTTTAAGTATCCAGTGGCTGAACATTACATAATTCTATAAATACATTTTCTTTTGAATGTTTACTAATACTGAATCATGTGTAAATTAATTGTGCCCTCTAATATTTGATAGTATAGTAACTATGGTATTCCATGTGACCACTAATATACAGATGCCATATGATACATACTCTGTCCTCCTTTTGAAGGGTTTAAATTCTGCTGTTTAGCCAACAAGAGAACAGTTAAAATATATATGGACCAGCTTGACTTGTCACAGGCTTTCTGCACATTATGATACAACCCATTTATGTTTGGCTAATGCAGTCATTTTTTTCAGGGATTAATCTACTGCTTTTAATAGTCCGTTATATGCAGTACTATACCTTAGTGAGAAGCATTTCTCCCAAGTAGTCGTTTCATGTGATGCAGAATGATTGAATAGGCAGCACTGATAAACTCTTGCACCAGAAAACGAGTGTGTGATGTGTACTGGCCAGTTTTTCATGAAAAGGAAAACTGGACATATTTGCCCTACTTACTACTTAGCACATGAGCACAAATTACCTTTCCCTTTGTAATCTCCTGCATTCCAAGCTTAATTTATGCGGCCAAACGGTCAGCACACTGCTTAACCAATAGCAATTAGGCATCATTTTCTTCTCATGCTGAGTTTTATATGTATGTGTGCAGTTATATCCCCCCCCCTTCAAATTTCTATAAGACCTGCCTTGTATGTTTAGGGGCATTTTTATCAGAGAATTGTCCCATAGATGCATGAATTTGTGACAATTTGACACTGCATATTCAGCAAAGATTATTTTTTTCTGCACAGATTGTGACACTATACATATTTACACACTACTGCTATTTGTTGCAAATGTTGCAATAATTTCAATATTAGTCATGAATGAAAGTGACAATTTTCTAAAAACTTTCAAATTGGCATGATTGCTGTTACTATTCTGGTGACGTTTCACTATAAAGGCTTAGAAAATGTGGTGACCAAGTGCCAACATGGACTAGGAATTGTCTACTAAAGAAATTAATTTGTAAAACAACTGTCGACTTCTTGGTGACTATTCTACAATGATACTGGCGACAAAATTGGAGATATTGCCATTTCAAGTAGTAAAGGGGAACTGAAGCTTGTTGGGACAAGGGGTGATTCTTAAAGAGAGAGAGATTACTGAATGGGGTTTTCAGCTCCAGTGCTGCCCCCTGCACTCAATACTTAGCTGATCTTTTCTGCACAGTGCACACCATGTTGATCATCTTCTCTTCCTACATCCAGCTGGATTTTTGACAAATTGAGCAAATGCAGAAAATGTTTTACATCTGAATTCTGCTTCTGCACTTGATCAACTCACTTACTTTCAGCAGAAAGCAGGTAATGAAGAGGATCGCATAGCAGTTCTCAAAGCAGTGAAGATTGGCGAGGTACAGAGAGACAGTTCTGGGACTTAAAATCTCTGTTGGTATTTCCCCCCTCCCCCTTAAGAATCATCCCTAGTCCTAACTAGCCTTAGTTCTTCTTTAATATATGCATATTGTTATTATGTTGACTATTTAAAGATGATGTGACTTCATGGCAATATCCCTAATAAGGTAAAATTCCCTGCAGTAAGGAGACACAAATTTGCCTGACTCATCCACTCTCATTCACCTGACTACACACAGAAATCACTACATTTGTCACATGACCGTGACAATACACAGTTTAGTGAATAAGTAGAATTATCTACAGTATGGGCAAATTGTTGCAAAGTGTGGCAAGCAAATTCACTCTTTGATAAATATTTCCCAATCTTCATAATTCAAAACAATGCTTGTCTCTGGATGTTTGACAGCATCACCATGAAGCAATCATAAATAAATGAATATGGCAGAACACTTTTTTTATTTTAAGGGTGCCCCAACACTAAATTAATGGGCTAAAGGAGCACTATAGTAGTAAAGATTCCGCAGTGCCTGTCTAGATCAGAAGAGATCATGATGTTAGAAGAGAGCTGGGGCAGTGCCAAAGCCTAAGAGAGTTATTAACTAAAGTCCAAATTGTTTAGTAAAGGTGTGAATTTTCCAATTATAGTCAATCACAACAGATTGCTACTGTCGTATTCGCGTCTTTATAATGAGAATATTGTCATGGTCGCGACTTTACAATGGGGAAATTTCCACAGTTGTGGATTTGCTAAGGGAATCCACTGTTTGAGAATTCCAGTTGATTTCTCACTTTAGTGAATAACCCCCTAATATTGTGATCAGAGAGTTTCTCCCCACCTACCTAAGCATCTCTCATATCATAATTAAATGGGTGAATGTCTTTTGAATCATGCTCAGTACCTTAAAAGATTTTTTTTTTTTTTTTTAATAAAATTCCATTAAATGTCCTTTGTCTAATGAAATCCTCAGCATCATTTTGTGGTGTATGATGTTTTCCTGGAGGTTGTTCATGCTATGGTATCACTTGCTGGTATCAAAATAACTTGTGATGAACTTGTGCATCAACAAAATGTTATTTTATTTCCATGATGAGCTGATACCTACAGCTTCCTAATGCATACATCTTTGTTTTCCAGCCAGCAACCCAGAATTTAGGTAACCACTTACAGCTGGGCTTAGAGGAAGAAAGATGTGAACTTTGAGTACCAGGGATTCACCATGCATGTAACTTTTATTTACCAAGCAGCTTCTCTTAGGAAAGATTTATACAGGATGAAGGATGTTTTTCCTTTCACTACATAATGTGTGACCTTAATAAAGTATGTCTTTCTGGGGTCTCCCACTTCCTACTTCCTTATTGGGCAAAACAACCTCTAACTTTAATGCTAACCTTGGTCGTGTATTGCATTCTATATCATAACTAATGATGGAACCACCTACCAGCTAGTTACCCAAGGTTCCTGTAGTGTCTAGGACACCACATTACCCTGCAAATTACAAGGGAGGGAGATGTGACATGGGACTCTCACACAATCCCAGCGGAGAACACCCTACAAAAGCTTTCTGCCAGTGTGTTTCCTGGCTAAACTTTACTGAAAACCAGCATTTTAACAGCAAAATGATATTTCCAGAGGTAAAAACAATCTGCAATTATCAAAACGTAAGGGGCAAAATGCATCGTAATTCCTTCTATATAACACTCCTTATGTTTGTGGTTTGCATATTTACTCTGTGCAATAGGTATGCTTACATAACGTACCTGGAAAACATGTTTTAAGAAGGCAGCTGCTCTGAATTGCTATGTCTGGGAATTATACTAGTCAAGTTACTTTTGTGACATTTGACTGTAATTCTTTTGACAAACATGCAGCCAAGTAAAGCACACCCAAAATCTGAGACCTTTCAGTCAATTAATCTACTGTAATAGTATCTTAATAGCATTATTTTGTAATTGCTAGTATTTAAATTGCATTACCGTAGCAGTAAAAAGAGCCACAGTGCAGTGTGTGACCTGCACTGCATTTTACTAGTGGATATACTGTGCCACCCTAATCTGAACCCTAAACCAGATGCAATTTCTTTAAGGTGTCTGTTAAGATTCCAGCCCTTTTAGTCTTGAGAAATCCTCTAGTTCTGTACAAAGGCAATTTTTCATAGCGTAGTTAAAAATATGCAGTGGCTCTATCATTAATGTATTTGAAGTGATTTTATCCTCTCAAGGTCAAAACAGCAATTCCTGCAAATAAAGATCAACACGAATTGCTAATCTATGCTACTCTGAGCAATAATTGGCTCAGTGAGCTACTGTTGGTGCCTGTGAGCATAATCAAATGATTGTGGGCTACTACTTTACAGTTACTTCAACTCCTAAGAACGCATTCCTTCTAATTTAGGCATTCTGCTGATTTTAGTAGCACAAATGAGCTATGAAAAAACAACCATATATCAAGTCAACTGTGACTCACCCCTCCCTCCAAAAAAACAAAAAAAAACCCCAAAGACTATTAGTAATGAAACAACCACTGCAGTATGTATTAAAGGAGATGTAAAGACTCATATTGTCTAGGGGTGATTCTGAAGAGGGGGGGAGGATAAAAATTCTTACCAGTCACTTTGTTTTCTTCAATGTTGCCTTCTGCTCTGTGTAAAGAAAATCTTCTTTTCTTGCATTGCAGCGCTGTGATCCCCTTCGCTTCCTTCTTCCTCTTCAAACATCAATGATTTGAGCAAGCACAGAAGCAGAATAATAATATGATAATAACTGATTTGATTATGACAATAAATATAGGACCTGCTAAATTCTCTTTTATAGTGTTCAATATACTCTCCTTTTCCTAGGTCATGGGTCGGCAATCTTTTTGGATGAGAGAGCCATATGATGTCATAAGTGATGTCAGCAGCTCTGGATTGGCTAGCATCCACGCCATACGTGATGTCAGTGGCTCCAGATTGGCTAGCAACCCGGAAGTGCTGAAAAACTATGTCTCTACAGTGCCTACCAGCATTCAGCTGGCAGACTGTAAGTAATGAGCAGTACTTGCATGCGCGCCCCACTTGTTACAGTCTGCGAGCCAGATGCAATCTGTCTCTTGAGCCATAGGTTGCCGACCCCTGTCCTAGGTGATGTTAGGGGGGTAAATTAAAACTTGTGTGTGAAACTCATTCTTTCCTTATGTTATGGATAAAAGTCTGTTGTTTTTCAGCAATTTGCTTTCTTTATTATATTAGCCTTTGGTGCCAATATTATAAAGCTGTACCATAAATCTGGTAGTAATTGTTCTGTGCATCCCTTCTTCATACATTTATTTTGTGCCTGGTGTGAGCTGCAGGATGGTTCAGCTTTGATACAATATCTGTCATCCTCCATGCAAACAAAAAACTCTCCACGACAGGCCTCATCTTGTCACATGTTCTAAGAATAATGTATTTGAGGCTAAACCATGATACAGTATTCGTTATTCAAAGCTTCCTTTGCTGCATTCTAGAAAATGATGCACATAGGAATAAGTATAATACTGGTTATTTGTGATAACGCTCTACACTTCAAGTCAGCCCTCTGACTTATGATGAGTAAAAGAGGTAAGATTAATGCTCTTGCTTTCAACTAAGGACTTTTTATATCTGAGTTGTGAATGTTATTTTATTTTTTATTCATGGTCGTTCAGCTTTACATTCTGTTGTCTGCAAGGGAACACATTTCTCCTTTTACTTCACCCCCTCCCGCCATAAGAGCTAGCGATTCATGTACAGCATTTTGTTATTTTTGTTTCTTTCTGCACCCAGCATGAAATGGGATGATGTTGTGAGCTCAAGAGCCGAACTGTAACAGATCAATTCACAATTTACTCAGCTGTGACTGAAAGGGTTGAAAAAGAGGACTATTTAACCAGGCAGGGAGCATCCAGTGTGGAGAGTTGTGAAGCTGCCACATTTATTCAGAGCAGAGATGGTAGAAATCAGCACTATGACGCTCATGAGTGTCAGCCTTCTAAAAACACTTCAGTCGCTGCCTAGAATTCAGAATACCTTTAGCAAATGAGACACAGAGAGACATCCATGAAATACTTTGCATCTATTAAACTTGGAGAATTTCCTTCTCCTTTCGTTTCTCCACATCTCTCCCTCCCTCCCTTCCTTTCCTCCTTTTTTCTCTGCCGTGGATCACATCTCCGCTTCACTCCATCAGCTCTGCCAGAGCTTTAAAAGACACACGCAAGAGGTTTAATTAAAAGCTGGTCGATTTGACGAACAATTAGATTGGGTTACTTTAGGTTTTTCTTCTTCGGCTTCTTGGGATTCATGCAGCGTTTTATTTATTCTTCTATCCTGGATGGGCAAGGGAGCATTCAAAAAAAGAGAAAATGGCATGATTTGTAAACTCACAGTATACTCTCGGTAGAAAACATTAGGTACAAAATATTCTGTTAAAAAAAAACAAAACTTCATTGTCCCCAAATACTAGAATTTCCATTTTGAATGCAGTCAGAAACATCAGCACAAAGTTCTCTCTATTTTTTTTTTTTTTATCTTAAATTAAAAAAGCCCTTGTGTTAGTGGCGGTTCCAATGAGGTAAGCGCTCTTACACGCTCTTCCCTGCAGATTCCAACTGCACAGGAGTTCGTCAGCTCTCTGCAACCATCTGCAATTCTGGTGCTTGAAAGTAGTATTTGATGGTTCCTGTAATGTTACCTTTTTTTCCCCCGTATAATAAACTGTTATTCATTCATTTGCATGTGTTACAATGCCAAAAATGTGATATGATATATATGATATATATATATCATATATCATATCAATAAATAAATAAAGCTGTGAGATAACAATTAAAAACATACAATTGCATTTACACCTATTTTTCTATAGCCATCTATCTCAAGATTTGTAATTTGTTAGGCTGCCTCATCACATTTGACATCAATAAAATGGAAAGTTCTGTAGGAAATTATGTTTAATGGTCAGATCTGATGGTTTTGGTAGAAGGATATTACATTTCTCCTAAGAAGCTCTTGTATAATAAAAAGGGACTCCAGGAAGGGTTGTTCATCGGATTATGCACCTGGTGTTCTTGCCCAGGGTAAATTGCTGCCAACTGCTCTTTAAACACATAAGACTTTGGAATGGAGACTCAGATGTCATAAATACTAGAACTATATTTCATTGAGCCTGAGAGCTAGACATAATGACAGATACAGTATGCCCTAATAATATTGTACCTTGTACAAGCACCAGTGGACCCTGAAGAATACAATAAAGAAGAACGTTATGAATTTATGTGGGTTCCATTGTATACCAGAGTGGGCCAATATATCCTTGCTATCACATGTTATATTATGTAATCAAGTCTCTTTAAAGAACACTTTAAACCACTAAATTTGTTTTCAAACTTTAACAAACGTTCACTCCAAACCAAGAGAGTTTATAATGAATTCATAATAAACATGTAAGTACCCTCAATGGGCCCAAATGCAAATATTGGTCACACTCTCTTGTCTTCTTTCCTTCCTCTTACCCTCCCAAGTACCACATAAAATTAGACCGTGGGTAGTGCTGGGACACGAAGAAGCTGCTTCTCTTGCCACTAGAGGCAAGATTTACACTTTGCTTTGTCAATGTTACTCATGGTCAGCATCTGCTTGTCTAAGCTTCTGGCAATAAATTTTAAGTTCCTTCTTCCCATCAAAGGGATAGTAGACGTGAAACTACCTTTATCATGCTCTCATAACAATAAAATAAAAGTGGTGATATGCATCATGGTTAGCAGGAATGCAATAATATTTTACAATATTACTTATATAATAAACATGTTAATCTTTCTTACTCCAGTTTTAATCGTTTAATTGATCAGATTCAGCATTTAATTGGTTACATGTTTTGTAATGTTTTATTGTTCCTTTTAGAAACAAAATAGCAGAATTCTCTCATTAGAACTGAGAATTAATGGTAAAGCCCTGCAACTTCATCCACTAGAGGTATCATGTTTTACTGTTAACGGCTTTACAAAAATCCACTAAAACTCATTCACAGTCTTCCAGCCCCCAGGACTTTATAAGGTTGGAAAAACTGTCTCACCACTACATCCTAGGATACTTGTAATGTTGTTACTTTTAATTTGTATGCCCAACAGGGAGTCCTGGATATGTACTCTTGAAAGATTATCAACAAACAACATCTGTGAAGAAGCCATGCTTTATAGCAATCAATGAAATCATTCCCTGTGGTGGAATCCCTTGTGATGTTAACAACTTTATGAATGTTTCAACTGTAGTCCACTGGTAACTTCTGCATTTTGCATTGAATGGGCTTTAGATTGTTGTATTTGACTCTATTGTAATAAGTCAAGAGCTATATATAAAGCATATTTAAGGAGTAACTGAGCAATTATAAACCACAAAACAGAGGTTAGTTTGAAGAAGAAACCACACAAAAAAGTGACCTCAGAGATAATGTAAACAGGCATTACATTTCTAGCAATTTGGTATTTTGGATGTCAGAAAGCCTAATGGAAGACATCACTGAAATGAACTCAGTAAACTTAGCTTCCATATGGATGACTGAGAATCTACGGCCAATGAAATGTAAGTGTAACTTGTACAGTTTGGTCATAGTGGAACCATAAAAAAAACTACCTGCAGAACAAGTGAAAATTATCTTCAATTGACAAAAATTTATTAGTAAATGCAATATGATGATGTTTAAAAAGGGTGTGTTATGGTAAGTTTATGAGATTTTTCATTTAAATTTTATTCCATTGGTAAAGTAGGCCAGTTGCTCCAGAAGGATTAGGAACATTGTGCTAAGGAGTATTAGAGCAGGTAGTCCCTATGTCTAAATTATGTGTGAACTACATATATACAGTCGGGAAGGAATTTTTTCCCTAATATGAGGATAATTGGCTCTTGCCTCATGGGTTTTTTGCCTTCCTCTGGATCAACATTGCAGGAAAATAGGCTGAACTGGATGGACTTGTGTCTTTTTTCAGCCTTATAAACTATGTTACTATGTTACTATGTTACAAAGAGTATGCTCATCAAGTAGACTAGGGACATGTCTGCCCAGTTAGTGCCTTACTAAAGGGATCCATCCTGTGGGTGAACACAATGCTTAGCCACCCCTGCAGGAAGCCCAAATTCTACATCAATCTGCTATTAGCATGGTAGACTTTTGTTAATCTGTACAGATGCATAGTTGAACGTAGGTGACCTAAGGCTCCATTGTAGTTATAGCAAATTAAATCAGGGAATATTGGCCGGTTTAGTTAGGCAAAAACAGAATCTATGCTGCTGATTTACTTGAAGTTATCCCATCAAATCTTCCAATGGAAATGTTTTCACTGGTTGTTGTTTTTTCAAACTGTTACAATAGGGGGAAATTTATTATTTTGTTGGGTTTTATGATATCAATTCTTAACTGTTGTCTGAGGGGATTATTCACTAAAATCCGAATTGGTGCATATAGGTGCGAAATTGCCAAATAAAGACAGTCGCAATAGGTTGCTACTGTCGCAGTTGCGTCTTTATAATGAGAATATTGTCACAGTCGCGACTTTATTATGGGAAAATTGTTACAAGCTCAACAGTAAAAAATTGTCGCGACTACAATAGGGGAAATTGTAGTGGATTTGCTATGGGAACCCGCTACCTGCGAATTCGACAGTCAAATTCGCACCTTAGTGAATAATCCCCTTGAAACTGTACATCTGTAAGATGCTTTTTTTTTTTTCTTGAATTCTTGACTGTTTCAGTTGAATTGCTCACTAAAGTACCAAAGTGATCTGAGATCGTGGAAATTGGTAGGAGAGAAGCGGCTTTTGTAACAAAGCGACTGTAAATTGAAAACAGCTGAAAAAAGAGTAAAAGTGTATTTATTAAAAAAATAAATAAATGATTAAACAGTGACAATTCACCTGGCTAATGACTGTCGGTGACTTGACTGTTGCATTAATTACATTAAAAACAAACATTTTTTTTTTATGCCCATTCACATAAACTATAGTCAGAGATCTAGGCATTTTAATAATGAATGGTGCCACTTTACTATAGTGATCTGGTTATGCAAAAGATCATATAGTATATCACAGTCTACCCTCGTATTTTACTCGCTTCTCAATATGTTCTAAGGAATGTCAGGTGCAAAATATGTTAACATAGAAACCATTTATATGACAATACAGAAAACCTTTAGGCTACTAACGACTGTAGAAGAAAATAATTCTCATTTCACACAGGGCTCTATTGCCATTTATGGAACAATGCATCAAAATTTCAGACAGGACATTTTAGCTTAAAATGTCATTTGGTATATATGTCCCTTATCGTCGCTGCAATCCCATTTGCAACTTCTAGCTAAATGCCGAAGGTTTGCCGAGTTATCTGATGGACTGATATTTTAATGGGGCATGTCAATTGCGGCCTGTCAGAGCATTATTTCTTTCTCTATTCATGGGGAGCTTGGGATTTTGTGGTAGCTGCAAGTCAAGTATAAAGAAACCATCCAAAAAATATCCATCTCTAAAAGAGAAATAATCCATTTAGTACATTTGGTACATTAAAGTAGTTATAAAAAAACACCGTGTAGGTGGAAACAGGGCATGTTGTAAGCTGAATGCTGCTAAGAATGGGATGTTACATTATTATTATTATGTCAGAAATGTCCAATAGCTCAGTGACATTATCTTTCTGCTTAGTGCCTCTTAATATTACAAAGAGATCAATTATTCCTCAATTCCTAGTGGTCCTATTAATTTCCAAATTAATTTCCTGCTGTTCAGTGCCTGAAATCTCAGTTACAATAATATGTAGTGCCACTTGCTACTCTCTTGCCAGTAACATTGCAGTGTGCCTTTATAGCACAGTTAGTAGTACAATTATAAATGCACAGTGCCCGTATATTTGACAGCACCTATGAGCCCAGTTACAATAAACAGTGTCCAGTTACTTCTTAATACCTAACAATATTACAATAAAAATGTATTTTGTGGGAATTAGTCCAGTGTCCGCACACCCTAAGTAAAACACTGGTTTATATATGTATCTGTAAAGAAAGCGCAAAATGTGCACTAATAGTGCTTTACCAATGATATCCA
>WMED01024737.1:0-11163 GCA_019650415.1 Pipa parva | reverse complement strand
ACCATGTTTCTGGTTCTGCGACTCAACTTCGGGACTTCCGGTAAGTCTACTATGTATATACAGTATAGCATGTTTAAGTAAGGCACTTTACCTATGATTAAGTGCCCAGCACGAAACGCGTTAGGGGGTGCCTACATACGATTTATTTCCGTTTTTATCACTGCTATCTGCTTTTAACATGGATGAATAAAGATTTTTTGGATTTTACCCATGTGTGTGCCGGTATACAACTATTTCACTGTTATACCAGCCTTGTGCTATTTCCACTACCTTTTATTCCACCCAGTTACTTAATACTTTATTTTCTTGGGTTTCTCCATAATCAGTCCACAAATGCAAATTTTTCCTTGAAAATTTAAAGAGCATTCCAATTAGCCTCTTCAGTTTATGATGACATAGGCCCCCCCCCCCCACACATTCATTTCTTATTTTATATTTCATGCATGGACAACACTTCCACCATAAAGCTTTATACTTCCCCACGCTGAGTTGTCTAGAGATAAATAAATGTTTGTACTGCATTGTGACATTAATGCTTCTTTTTATACAGTAGGTCTGCGATTCTGACACAAAGCTGAATGAGGGGGCGACCGTAGAAATGGTAAAGGTTCTAGAAGCTGATGATAAATGTGGTGCAGCTGGAGGAGACGTACGCATCCTGAACCCCTATGATTCATTCATTAGTTTTATGAGCAACCCGCGTTACTGGATGGCATTTAATATGGAGCGAGCCTGCCAGTCTTACTTTCACTGTGTCCTGTATCAGTGGACCTCTGGGTAAGTGAAGCTATAAGTTTTGATTATGCTGGTTTCTTGTAGTAGTGTAAAAAAAAAAATGTATTTTGTACATGCAATCTTTAAAAAAATGGAATATTGACTCAGACAGTTATATTGTAACACTAAATAATTACATTTTTCCTTTCTTTATGTTTTTTGAGGGTGGAAGAACAATTGTTGGCAGATATTCTAGCAGCGTTGAACTATTACCATGTAAGGAGTCGTATGAGATCTTTTTACAGTAGGGCAATTACAGTCACCTTTGACCCCGGACCATTTGTTTTCTGCGAAACGCACTACAAAGATTGATCTGTTCTTGATACTTCTAGTTAATCCTGTGGAGAAGGCAATAGTCTATGAACCAGAAATATCCCAGGGTTTCCTGTATGAGAGTGGTGACTGAGTCACTGTGGGCTTTTGCACATATGTTTAAGGTATACTCCGAGGATGCTTGTAAAATGAATCATAGTTTGCTGCTTTCACTGCATGTGTCAATTGTTGTTAAGGGAGGGCACTATGGGATAAATGTAAACAAGAATCGGCTCCAAGTTTGTGCTTTTTTTTTTCTATTTAAACTATGACACACTGGAAATAAAAATTGCATGTCAGAAAACTATAACTTCTCTGATTTACTCTCTATTTGTTCTGAAAAGACAGATTTCCAAACAAAATGCATGTTTCTTAGCACTCTCCAGTTCACAGGTACATGAATTGCCTCAGTCTTTACTGAATAGGCAGGCCAATAGTTTAGTAAAGTATGAGGAATTACTGTGGCTTTACAATCAGATTACTGGCAGGCTGACACAGTGGGACCATTTGCAATCCAATTATCTTTTGGATATTGTAATATATTATACATCAGAAATAACTGTGTCAGCTAATCTTTCTTTCTGTTTAAGGTGATCCTGGAACGCCAGCGAATAGTAGTCTTACCAAATCAACCCTTTAAAATAAGGAACACAGTTTAAAAATAAAATTTGGATTTATCTTCATAATTGCTGCCTGAGTAATAGGGTTTGTTTAGTGTCCTAAGATAAAAGGATGAGTTTCCATGTTATCCCTTCACACCATTAAAGTACACATTCGGCATGGATCGTTATAGATTTGTCTAGTAACATGCTGTAAATTTTATTTGTTATATGTGAACAAGTTTTAAAGGGGTGAGAAGGGGTGTTTCCTACAGTAAAACATGAAAAAATATGCAACCATAAATCAGGAGTGCACATAGACCTGTTTCAGAGGCATGAGATGGCATTTCTAGCTAAGGTTCCCAAATCATTTCATTTAAATGAAATGAAAACATTTAAAACCCTTCTGCAGCATCTAAACTGATGGCATGATATTAATGCAGCACCCAGCTATTTAGTAATATAGTTCTTTATTGCTTTACTGGGTGGAGAAAATGTGATCGAGCATGCTCTGAAACAAGCAGTGCCCGGGTACGTGGGGGGAGGGGCTAAAGTCACAAAACTGATTCTATGCATTAGGTCAGCTAAAAAATGCTAGAGAAGTAAGTTTGACAGCTTAGAGGATATGCTATGCAGAGGTAATACTTTATAGAGGTGAGGCAAAGTAATAAGAGACATGTTACCTTAAAGGAAATATAAATGAAACTGAACATGTGGCACATCAAATACATATTTTTGTGTGTTTTGTATAACCATAAGGCATATAAAATACACATTTTTTTGTGTTTTGTATAAACATAAAACAAATACTGATAATTTTAGCTTGTTATTGTTATATAACCATAGAACAAAAGGAGTGAGAGAGGCATATTAAAGTGTAAACTGTCCTGTAGATGTTTGATTTTGCCACAATTAGACATTTTCTTAATTTTTCATACTTTAGTTATTTTAGTTTCTGCTATGTGTTGAATTGTGTCGCTGTAACTGAATTATATTTATTCACCACTTTGCCAATTCATATAAAAAGTGACTTCACTAAGGACCTTATTGACTAAAGGATGAATTCAACTGTTGAATTCAGTTCACTACAATTTGAGTCTCATCACCAAAATAGTCACAAATTAACTTCTCATTGATAAAGCTGTGGATAGATTTGTCAAACAGGTGGACTGCTATGGATGCAGTCACATGTGTAGTGTGATGAAGTCAGTCGAATAAAAGTAGGATGTGAAATCATGCAATTTAACGCGAATTCCCCCAGTGAAGTGCAGTTACGTCATCCTCACCATATCCTACTAACTGTATATAAGTAAATAATACACCTGTTTATATGTTACCTTGTCCCTAGTTCATGTTGAATAGTAGTCTAATTTAATTGCAGTTGCCATTGTTACTTTTGAATGAATAGTCGCCTTATGTCACACCGGAGCCCTGCCATCAACCCCCAAACTCTGATCTGGAGAAATCAAACAGGTGAATTCAGAGCACTAAGCCTTGTCGAATTCGCGACTGCAACTGACACTGTTTCTTGGTCAATAAGTTGAAGTATCTGTGCATGTGCATGCAAAATGATGCAGAGTGCTTTGTAAGATCACAACTATTGCAGTTGCCTGAATTAGGGGGTTATTGGCTAAAGTCCAAATTGCTGCATATAGGTGTGAATTCACCAGCTAAAGACAGTCACAATAGACTGCTACTGTCACAGTTGCAACTTTATAATGAGAATATTGTTACGGTCACGACTTTACTATGGAAATATTGTCACAGTTGCAACTTTAAAATTGTCGCACTCGTGATTTTACAATGGGAAAATTGTCGCGGTCGCGGATTTGCTAAGAGAATCCGCCATTTGAGAATTCGACAGTTGAATTCTCACTTTAGTCAATAACCCCCTTAGATGTGTATTCACCACATTGCAGAATTTTCTCAATAAGCTAACATGGGGAAGTGGAGATCAAGGGGGGTTATTGACTAAATTAAGAATTTAACTGTCGAATTTTCAAACATCAGATTCCCATAGCAAATCTGCAACTGCAACAATATTTCCAATTTAAAGATGCAACTGCAACAATATTTCCAATTTAAAGATGCAACTGCAACAATATTTCCAATGTAAAGATGCAACTGCAACAGTAGCAGTCTATTGCGACTGTCTTTAACTGGCAAATTCACACTTTTAAGCAACAATTTGGACTTTAGCCAATAACCCCCCAAATGTGAATTTAAAGCTATACGTGAAAATTCAGCCTTTAATTAATAGAGTCCTAAATGTAAATGGTGAATTGGGAGAATTACAACAGGGATCCTGTGAGTATTCTGCTCACATTTTACTCCAAAGAAAATCTGGTGACCAAGTGCCAACATGATGTAGGAATTGTCTGATATTAATATATGGTTACAACAGTATAATATCACAACAATATAAAATACATGCAGGTGTATTTATAATGTGTTTTATAATATTAAACAGTCTAGAAAATGTATGACCAGATTTTTTCCCCCAGATAAGCTTTCCTTAAAAATAGGATAAAGTAGTTGAGTAGATGCCTCCGTGATCTGATGGGGTGGATTTGGCATTTGATCAGTTAGAATATAATATCAGGTTGCGCAAGTCTTGCCTTTAATGTGGTTTATGATAATGAACAATTGTGGTAAGCACGGAAGGAAGAGCCAGATACACATATGCATGACATTAGGCAGCGGCTCTATGCAATTAAAACAGTAAGTACATTCTGCATATCATATGTTAGATAAATTGGGTGTAATGCAGGGACTAACATACCCATGACTTCCCAATTGTTGCTGGACAACATTATAATAAAAATATAAAGCCATTCTGTAATAAAGACTGTGAAGCTTATTTATGAAATTCCAAATAGTTGTGAAAAGGCGGGTGTAAATTCACATTTATTCGCCCCTTCTCCATATTTAGGTATTCAGCAAACTCTGCAGTGTAGCAAATTTGAAACTGATTTGGAAGCTCATAGATTAATGGAGCAATTTGCAACATTTTACATGCACAGGTTGATCTGCCAGTCTTGCTTTTGCCCTTTGAAGTCCAGTGTAAATAATTCCATGTTAAGGTATGTTCTACCTCCTGATGACATGACCAATCCACATACTTCTCCTACTTATCAAAAGGAGGTGGTCGTCAAAGGTTATCAGTGGTCGTCTTTCCCTGTTGACATTAAGAAAGTAGTCATTTGTTTGAAGATGGCCCAATAGCCTCTTTAAATTCACAGAGATTGGGGAACCTTGTTAGATTACATATCCGTAATGCTTCAGCACTCTGATTTATAGAAGAAAATGGTCAGAACAAAGCTTTGATAGATTCTCAGTATGGAACAAGGGCTCTAATGTGGCTAGTTAATGACAGTGATTCAGCACTCTGAAGACTTTCTCCTCTTTGGTAAGTCAGCTCTGATCTTAGTTTTAGTTTGGCTAAACCCATTTGTTTGAGGACACTCTTGCTGCCCCTTATCTTTAGAATTCTATGCCCCTCTACCTCCACCAAGAGCAATCCATCAATATCTTCAAATCTAAATTAAACTCTTACCTCTTGGAGCACTAGCACTGGTTTTCATGTCTCTATTTCATCTTTATGCAACTATTTATTCAAAATTTATATTTTTTATTTATTTTCTTATTTAATTGAAACCTATAGCTAAATTAACTGTCACTTTATGCTACTGCACTTGTTACCCTCCTATCTGTTTATGCAAGCCTTTCTCCTATTTAGATTGTAAGCTCTATGGGGCAGGGACCTCCATCCTCTTGTTTCAGTCATGGACTGGCACTTAGAGTGATGCATTTTCTTGATTATATGCATGTAATTTAATTCACTTGTTCTTTCTTACGCATTACCCTTGTCTGTATTATAACTGTGTTGTTGGAATGTACAGCACTGCGTAACGTTGTGGTGCTTTATAAATAAAAATATACATACAGTGATTATGTTCTTTGCTTTATCTTGCACATGGCAATGAATGTCCACCTGATGCCACATTTTTCCCCCTTCAATCATACTTTGTGGTTCGTAAACAAATCCTGAGACAAACCTAAAAAGCCAAGTGACATCACACATCCCTGTCTGACCCAAGTCTTTACTTTAAAGCTTAAATATCAGTTTTTAACCCTTGCAAGTAAGGTTAACATTTAACCTATTAATAAGTTTAATACCTTTGGGTAAAGTTATCAAATGCCTTTTGAAAATCAATAAAATGTAAGTCCTAATCTTTTTTTAAATTAAATTGCTGTGAATAGTGGCTAGACTATTGGGCTGCACTAATAAAGGAGAATTCCAGAGAATGAACAGGGGTCTAGTAGAATAACAGAATAGAAATATGAATTTTATGTAAACAATTTTTTAGGATTTTAATTCTGTGTCGTTGCACTGAAAAAAACTACATTCTGGGCTCATTACTCATTGTCCTTCTTATATACCAAAAGAAAACCCATGTGTGATTTCCAGGACTGTGATCATTAGTCTCCTAATTGATTCCAATCTTATAATAATTCAGTTAAGCTTTTATTCCCAATTAGGTGTTTACACAGAACTTGGATTTTCCCTAGATATTGTTTTTTTTTTTAAATCAAAATCTAATAAATACCATATAGAATAATCTGTGTTTGAAATTGTTTTCTCTGAAATGTTATGCTTTCCAAACTTTCCCCTAGAAATTATTTGCAATTAGTGCAATCAATAGATCACATAGTCATTTGTCCATGTCTTTTAACATTAATACTTGCATTTTCCAGCAAAAGCATTGCACTGGTCATAATTAGTTGATAACAATCAGGTTTCTTGTCAACCTGGTCTTACCCTTACATATAGTTATAATGTAGACTTGAGGGTAAGTATACCAATATGTGCTAGAAATTAGCAAAGTGAAGCAAAGAGAAGTGTGGATTTTACATAAACATTATGGTTCATGACTGAAACTGATTTGTAAATCTGATCCTTCAAAAGCTTTGATGTGCATTGCCATCTAAACTCCTGTATTGCATTCAGAATTTTCCTCTAATATGCACCAAAAAAATGAACCCTGGGGCACCTTTTGGCTATTAATTATGTTCTCTGAATTTATACTGGTACATATAACATGTTCATCAAAATAAATGATTGAATGAAGTGTAGGATATAGATAAAGTCTTGCATGATTTGGATATCTAAAGTTTTAGAGTAAACCTTTGTCCCTAGCTAATTCTCAGTGTATATGAAATTATTTGTAGGGCCAAACTTACTGATTCCTTAAGAATCAATTACAAATCAGCAGGAGAACCATCAGGGAAATGGTCCACAAGCCAAAGTCCATTAAGAACAATTGAAGAAATTGAATGTACATTACTGTTACACACACTGCAACAGAGAAAGGGAGGGAGTCCCCATGAAGCAGACAATATGAATAGGAGAGCAACCTTTATAATGGTTCACAACTGCAGCATCCCAAATGCTCTGGGATTGGCCTATAAATAATTAACTCTACAATGAATGGTTTTTAAAAAGAATTTAAATCAGTTCTTGTACTTCAAGAGATTGAATTTGAGAGCATTAAATTGTTTTTCCTTTGGAGATCAGGAGGGACAGAAATCCACAGGTATGGACTCCCAAGAGTCTTACTAAAGATTGAGAAACTTTCACTAGGAAGAAATGTCAACTCTAAAATACATGTGGCTCTAACATTGAGCTCTGTTTCTGGATCCTACATGGAGGAGCATGTAGGCAGTTTGCCATTGGATATTCAGCTTCGTTTGGAATGTTTCCTACGTTGTCATTTTATCTTTAAATTTAAATTCCTACTTGATATTCCTTTGCATTTGTTTTCTCTCTTTTTTATGATTGCAGCCATCTGTTAAGTAAACAAACCTGGGTGTTTCCATTGGAACTTTAGATACATACACATTAATAAAGTGCCCCAGAAAGCCCAACTTCTTCATGAAGCATGCAACCAGCAAAGAAAAGACCACCAAACAATTCAGCTTCCATGATGACAGTGTTTACAGATTCTTCATTGGAATAATTGCCAAGCCAATGCAAATAGCAGTTTCCTTTTTCTGATAATAGCAGTTGTTTGGTTACAGTTAGAAGTGTGACTTTCTGATTTGAATATAATGAACATAGAAAATTTGGATCGGACACCCCTCCTCTATAACACTGGCAAACAGAAGTATTTTAGTAGGTATGTGAGGCTTATTGAGATCATATTTATGCAGGCATGGTTTTAAGGGGTGCCCAAAGCCTCCTATTAATACCCATGGAGATCCTTGCTGCAAAAACAGATACATATTGTTCACTCTGTTTGCCTGATAAACACAATAGCATATAGAACCTCACTTTCAGTTTTACCCATGGCCCCACTCTGTCTAAAACCAACCATGTACAGTATTTATGACCATGCTATCCCATTGCTTGAAGACTGAATCTAGTATTCCTTTCAGCTATCTGCTACCTAACCTTTATCCAACATTCTTTTTCAAGAAAATTGACATTTCTGTTTTATTTTATCATTACTGGTATTGGTCTGTTTCTCTGCAACTCTCAGATACGCTTGCATCATCAGAAGAGCGGATGGCGTTTATGAAAATTTCTCACGAGGAAGAGTTTCAGCCTCAGGATTCACTAAAGCTGTGTTAATAAGAAGCGTATGACCCGTCTGTCTGGATAAATGCCCGGTACTTTTTTGCTTCTTTCTGTTACCCACTCACAGCATTTCAGAGCGAGATGCCAAGAGTGCACTTGTTCCTGGTTTGAGCTAAAGATCTGCAAAGTAATTAAACCTGACAGGCAGCAAAGCAATATGGCTTTAGTTTGAACCCTTTTTCAGGAATCATGATAGATAACCTGACAAGTTGGTGCACCGCACTCTCCTACAGGGATTCTCAAGGCTGCAGCAGGGTTTGGAGACGTCAGATAGTTCGTTAGTCCATTTTCAACACTCAAGGATAAAACATGGCATTCGCCAAGGGCTAAGCTGGGGAAATGACAGAACAGAAAAAATAAATAGAGAAAAACAGAGCACAGAGAGGAAAGGAATGTCTGAGATATTTACCAGATTATATTGGTTTCCCTTATGGTAAATTCAACTGATTAAATGCACAGCTCAAGGATCAGAGGTCACGCTAAATGGTTAAAATGTTCTTTGTGCTTGGGGGGGGGGGGGGGGGGGGGGGGGGGGTTTGGGGATGGTGCTTATTATTTTTTTTCATTGTGTTCTGCCCAGTGAAGTTTACCTCTACAGGCAATTTTCATTGAACAAACTATTAGCATTTGGTTACAGTCCCCAAGTGAAACATTGGACATCTTGCATCAAGTATTTGGCACACCTGTTCTTAAGAAGAACAGAAGAAGAATTTCTCCAAAACACAGATAAATCTAAAAGTATACCAGCATGGAAACACCAAAGTGTGATTTAAATTCTCCCCAGACCTCCCCTGTCATTGTATATACTACATATATCATTCCATCTTGAAAGGTTATCAGAAAGGATTAATTCTCTCTACAATACAACGCTGGTGTTATAAGTCATAGTCTAACCAAAAGCCAATGCAGTCAGATTGTTTTGTATGTCTGTGAAATTAGTGAATTGGGACTATAATTAGGTAAGGTATTATATAAGAAACAGATGTTGGGTTAGTATAAAGGGAATACGTTGGTTAAGCTATTTATTTTCAGATATCCTATCACCTCTGGGTTTAACTTTCCAAGTACTCTTACATTTCATATGATGCAATTTAATCTGGTCAGTGAATTTGAAGCTGAATTTCATTGAGCACACAAGTAGATCAGTGAAGAGTAAACCCTCAAAAGGCTACGTGGCATTTTTATCAAGGAGTGAATTGTAGCCTAGACAATTCTGCAGATTCACTGAACTGTGTATTGCCTGATCGATTGGGCAAATGGCCGCCAAGTACAATCTGAGTGCAGTCAGGTGAATTAGAGTGGCAGCTTATTGTAGCAAATTCCTCTAAAATAGGAGTATTGTTACAAAACAATGTAAATGTTCCATGGATTTGTTTAAAGGAGACAATGTCAATAAAACTCTGTTTTTACTTTCATTTCTACATAATGACAATAAGTATGGATTATCAGGAAAAGCACAATGTGACCATTTTGGTGCCAAGTGTTGTCATGTAAGTATTGGTGCATGATTACAACAATTCTTATTTACATTTATTTTCATAGTAGGCAATTCCTAGTTCATGTTGCCATATTTTTATGAAATGTAACAAGAATAGTGTCATGAACCTTGCTGTATGCTCCCCAATTCACCAAATGTCAAACTTGCAAGTTCACGCCTGTATGTCTTCTGACGATGATGTGATGAGTTTATATAAATAGGCCTCTAGCATGCGATAGAGCCCTCATACTGCCTTATTAGAGATCCCTGTATCATGTGATAGAGCCCTTGTAGTGCCTGATTATAGATCCCTGTAGCATGTGATAGAGCTCTTTGTAGTGTATAATTATCATTCCCTGCAGTGAATGATAGACGCCCTGGTAGTACATGATAATATTTTCCTGTAGTGTGTAATGAGTCTATATAATGAGGCCTGAAGCATGTGATAGAGCCACTGCAGTGCTTGAGTATAGATCCCTGTAGCATGTGATAGAGCTGCATGTAGTGTATAATTACGATTCCATACAGTGCATGATAGAGGCCCTGTTAGTGCATGATAATAGCTCCCTGTAGTCTGTGATGAGTCTATATAATGAGGATTGTATCATGTGATAGAGCCCCTGTAGTGCCCGATTATAGATCCCTGTAGCATATGGTAGAGCTGCTTGTAGTGTATAATTGTCATTCTCTGCAGTGCATGATAGAAGCCCTGGTAGTGCATGATAATAGCTCCCTGTAGTCTGTGATGAGTCTATATAATGAGGATTGTAGAATGTGATAGAGCCCCTGTAGTGGGTGATATACAGTAGATCCCTGTAGCATGTGATAGAGTTGCTTGTAGTGTATAATTGTTATTCCCTGCAGTGTATGATAGAGCCCCTGGCAGAGCATGATTATAGTTCCTGTAGTGTGTGATAGAGCTGCTTGTAGTGTATAATTGTCATTCCCTGCAGTGTATGATAGAGCCCCTGGCAGAGCATGATTATAGTTCCTGTAGTGTGTGATAGAGCTGCTTGTAGTGTATAATTGTCATTCCCTGCAGTGTATGATAGAGCCCCTGGCAGAGCATGATTATAGTTCCTGTAGTGTGTGATAGAGCTGCTTGTAGTGTATAATTGTCATTCCCTGCAGTGTATGATAGAGCCCCTGGTAGAGCATGATTATAGTTCCTGTAGTGTGTGATAGAGCCCCTGGCAGAGCATGATTATAGTTCCTGTAGTGTTCGGCTATACACAAACATGCACTGTTAATGTAAGGTCTGGGAACAAAATTGTAAATAAGAAGAAAATGGAGCGGATTTTTATTGACTCCACAGTGAGCACTAAATCTTCGCTCAGATAAACCCCCCTTTTCTTATTTAA
>WMED01024736.1:0-11163 GCA_019650415.1 Pipa parva | reverse complement strand
GCGAATTCGCACCAATACGCACCAATTCGGACTTTAGTGAATAACCCCCTATGTGTTTTAATAAATTTCCAAATGTCCATGTGCACATATCCTAAACACAGGTTATACAACAGAGAAAGAAAAAAGATTGCCATTTGTGAACAGATGTGACGGACTTGTGTTAAATTAAGTATTTCATATCCCAATGTGTTTTACATGAAAGTCCTAAGGAATGAATGGAAATGTGAGTAAATTTAAACACTATGGGGGTTACTGACTAAAGTCCAAATTGTCTATTAAAGGTGTGAATTCGCCACTTCCCCATATTTGGGTGTTCAGTAAACTCTGCGATGTGGTGAATTCACCAGCTGACGACGGTCGCACAGTACACAATAGACGGCAACTGGCGCGGTCGCGGCTTTACTATGGGAATTCTGATGCGGTTGCAGATTTGCTAATGGGAATCCACTGTTTAGTGAATAAGGAATAGAGAATCAGGGAGTAGCCACCCGAATTGATGAGAACTCACATTGACAGTCGAATTCTCACTTTAGTCAATAACCCCCTTAATTAGCATTAACAAAAATGATCTGTCTTTAGCAGTGCCAATAAATGTTTATTCTGGAAGCCGATGCGATGCACCCCAAACATAGCGTGACACTTCAACAATAAAGAAAATTCAGACACATCGTTTGTAATTTAACAAATAAGCAAATCTGCAGCCTGCCATAATTAAAATTGATTCCTAAAAATGTAACACTGCAAGTTAGAATTTGTGCATTTCATTTCTATAAAACGAAATGGGCTCTGTTTACTTGCTAATAGCAGGGTTGGGGGTTCAATTGAACCATCCAACATGGAAAAAATAAAGGAGCGCAACTGCGGCCTTAAGTCTATTTATTTAATCATTACAGACAGTTATTTTACATGTCTCAGATATTTTAAAGAGTGTGTTTATTAACATGCAGTCATAGAAATGTACTATTCTTTTGTGGTCCTTCCCTGCTCACCAGGATACTTACATTATACTTACTGCTGTCATTACTGTTTTTGCCAGTGGCTGTTTTAGATTATAACGATTAATTGAACTGGCCATCTGGCTATCATGATCATTTTCCCAACAATAACAGTTATATATCATGGCAAAACTGTACGTTAATATTATTGGAAATTGATGAATATGCCTCATATACTAGTTAAGCGTGGAATATGTGATTCTATAAATATTACTCTTAAAACAAAAAAATTACTTTTATTAGTGAGATTATTCAAGAAAAAAATTAAAATACCACCATGGAGTGATCTAATTTTAAAGAAAATGAAAACGTTTTGTAAAGAGAGATTACTTTTAGGAAAACTTAGATGAAATTAAAAAGACAACCAAAACCTTTGTGTGAAAACCCATTTCTCAAAAAAACTCAAGGCGAAATGTTCTTCTTCTTGCAGTAGACCAAAGTGTGGCAACTGTTGTCCTCTGGAAGACATTCCCATAACAATACAATTTCATAAAATAAAGGCTCTACCTGGCTAAAAAAGTTGCTGCTATGGGCCAGGCTACTGTCTGCAGCAAACAGTCTGCAAAGGAACTAGCAATTTTGCAAAGGGACCCCATCTCTGTGCACTTATACAAATAATTTTTTAATCATAGGACTACTTTATTTATCTGTCAGTCATAATTCCTATGTCTTGAAAAATGTAACATAATACCAAACATGAATCGCCTATCCCTGTTACCATTTGAAGGTGTCCTGTGGGTGATACCTTTCCAGAGTATAATTACAGTAGTGGCAGTGACCTGGATCTTAGACCCTAAATCACCTGCACATATTGTGGTAGTGTCCATAAAGATGTAGCTACTGATAATGTAGCCCCTTCAGATAATGCATTTCTTTTGTGCTCCCAGAAGAAGTTTATGGTGCATTCAAGAATGATAGATTATTCTGCACATACCAATGTAGTGTGGTTGGGATGGTTTTTGGGGTGGAGAGAAGTAAGAAGACATCATTTGGCAATCAGATTAAGCATTTCATGCTTTTAAAAAAGCATGATGCTGCAGCCTATCGCTGGAGCAAGATATTAGATATACTTTTATGCTAAGTAGATACATAAAATAGATGTCCGGTCCGCGGACATCTTTGGCTGTGGGGTAGGCAGCCGTGCTTGTCCCCCTCCTCTCTGTCCTGGCTCCGTCAGATCTAGCACTTAGCATTAGAGCAATAGCGTTCCGCTCTCAAAGGAAGTTGACTTTCTACTTCTTGTGAGAGAGGAACGTTGTGCTACTAAGGCTAAGTGCTAGATCAGACAGAGCTGGGACAGGAAGAATAAGGGCGGTGAGTACTGTATACTATACAGCAGTGGTGCTCAACCTACGGCCCCCAAGCCATATCTGGCCCTCGAAGCATAGGTATCTGGCCCACATCGGTGTGGAGTTGAGGTACAATGCAGCTATCTGCCTGCACCTAGAAGTCTCCTGCCACCGGAGCTCCTGGGATATACAACTTTACCTAAATAAAGTTACATATCCCAGGAGCTCTGGCAGCAGGAGACTTCTGGGAGGCAGGCACAAAGACAAGAAGGAGAAGCAGGACTGCGACCTATAAAGTCGCATTTCCCAGGAGCTCCGGCAGCAGGAGACTTCCGGGAGGCGGGCACAAAGACAATAGGGAGAAGCAGGACCGCGACCTATAAAGTCGTATATCCCAGGAGCTCCGGCGGCAAGCAGATAGCTGCATTATACTCAGCTGCACCAAAGACAAGCCGGCACACAGGTATAGGGGAGACTCTGAGAACAGATAATGAAAATATTGTCACAGTCGCAACTTTACTAAATACAATTGTTGCAGTTGTAACTTTAAAATTTATACCGACTTTGAAGCGGCCCGTGACATGTGTATCACAAATTTATATGCCACAAAAAGTTGGGCATTGCTGCTACTGTATACAGTATAGGTATTGGGTAGACCTCATTCTAAACCATTCCAATATCTCATGTGGCCCCATTGGAAAAATTAATTGCCCACCCACGATCTAGATACTTGAAGTGGGATGACAGAACTAGATTTCTTCTTTAATCATTCTCCATCATTGCATAGGAATTAAATTTTAAAAAAATCAGGGGAGTTCATCAACAGGTCATTCGTTTACAAAGGTCCAGTAACACAGACACACCAATTAGCAGTCAGATTTATCTGGTAAAGGGAAACTAGAATCATGAAAGCTAATCTCTGATTAGCTATGAGTTGCAAGACCTCTGTAAAGTTTGCCTTTGTTCAGGAATTCCCCAGAAGTTATTATGATTTATTCCAGGTTCACACTGGTGTATTGTACGCATCGTTTAAAAACAAAAGTGTGTTGCAAAAAATGCTGACAATACGCAGTTGCAAAGAATCATTGAAAGTAATGACTACTGTGTGTGTAATGTCACACTAGGGTTTCATAGAGAGGAATAAATGTTGCATTTAGAACACAATGCAAAAAATGCCACAGGATTAGCAGCAATAGAAATTGAACAATAGCAGTCACACGCGAGGGAAAAGTGATGGGTAATTGCTATCATTTTTTGTAAAATGTGTTGTGAAAATATGCCAAGTGTTAATGTGGTGGTGTTATTTTTCACAATGCGTTTTTTAAATAAAAAACAATGCGCACGATATGCCAGTGTTAAATCCTCAGCACCTGCTGATATTCCACAGTCACTGAGCAATGACAGTCGAGAAGATCTCTTTTTCTGTGTCCAGGTTTATTGGTCTGTCTCTGCAAATGTGGAACTTCACATGTCATGTGGTCCTTGGGGATTAGCTACTTATATTGGGATTTAATTTATTTTTAATCTTTATGATGAAGGGGAGCGGAACGACCCTGAATAGATTCAAGGCTTAAAGTGCACCTGTCACCTCAAAACGAATACTAATTTAGGTTCTACTAATGAAGTAAACGTTTTTGTAAATATATATGTATTTTTAAAAAATGTATCTTTATACAGCGTTTCTCTCTGTCATCTTCCCTGTAAACCTGACTTTTCTTTCCCAAATGTTGGGTGGGCGAGGCTAAATAATGATTGACATTACATCCTCCAATCAGATCCCTGCTAGATTTGTGATTTAAGGGATCTGATTGGAGGAGCTATATTGTCAATCATTTAGCCCCGCCTAACTGACACTCGGGAAAGAAAAGGCGGGCTGACAGGGAAGATGACAGAGAGAAACGCAGTATAAAGGTACATTTTTAAAAAATCCATATATTTACAAAAACGTTTATCTCATTAGTACAACCTAAATTAGTATTAGAGTTTTGAAGTGGCAGGTGCACTTTAAACTAATTAGCATGTGATAGTCTACAGCATATAGTAAAAAGATGGGCTGGGAGGAATTACCTGGAAATAGATTCTGCAACTTAAATAGAAACTTTGAAAAAGGAGACAAAGGAATTAAAGAAGAAGTGAATTTAGTTGGAGTAGTCTCTGTTCAGAGTAAATGATTCATTATTGGTTCAGACCATTTTATTGCGTGTACATTTTTGTCCAGATACTTTCTTCTTTCTGAAGCAAGAAAATGCTTGAGCTGTGAATCCTAATTTACATCAACACAGTGACAGGTAAATACGGTGACAGGCAGTTAACAGTATGTATTTTAAATATCAGAGAGCTCTCTCTGTGGTTACCACTAACCATCTTGCAGCCATATTGAGCTGAAAAACAGGGCAACTGTCATATGTATAACAATCCAAGAGAATGTTGTAAATGT
Organism: Pipa parva; assembly: GCA_019650415.1. Lineage (NCBI taxonomy): Eukaryota > Metazoa > Chordata > Amphibia > Anura > Pipidae > Pipa > Pipa parva. Next base: position 6,442 of record WMED01024736.1, on the reverse strand, counting down.
AAAATAAATCATTTTCACATCTTTTTTTTTTCCCTGAAGGTTTGTGATATTTAAAGTTTCCTTTGCGTGCTTCCAGAGGCGGCCCTGGCTCTATTGGTGCCCTAGGCAACCCCCCACCTGGCGCCCCCCCCCCCTGCCCCGCGCCGGCCCCCTTGCCCTGCGCAACCACCTCTTTGCACCTTGCCCTGTGGCCCCCACTCACCTCCAAAACCGCCGTCCAGCCGCAGCTCAACTTTAGATCTCCAAATTGGCAGCCGCGGCTGTACTTCACATCTCCCGACAAGCAGCCGCGGCTGCTAATTGGGAGATTTAAAGTTGAGCCGCGGCTGCACGGAACCTCTCCCAGCCGGCCGGCACTCTGTAAAAAAAAAAATACTAGGGGGCTCCCCTAGCATTTGCCTATACTGCCTAATGGCAGAGCCAGCACTGCGTGCTTCTTGTAGATAACAGTTGCTTATGTGGAAATGACTTTGTCTTACTGCCTGATGTCAGAAACACAATTCCCTGCTTATACTGCAGCTGTGCTCTACATTCAGTGACTCATGTTTTCTGTCACAGCTGACAGCAAGAGCAAAGAGCAAGGATGTCAAATGCACAGCAATGCAAGTGGTTTGACCTTGATTTAAATACCAGAAACCTCAGCAAAGTATTGAGTTGCTGTGGGTCTGACATCTCTGTAATTTGATATATTTTTAGATAGAATAGTGATGCTGGGGTGATCAGATGGAATGTAAGACTACTGATTTTCTTGACTTTTGAAGTAGTGTCAGCAGACATTTGTGTAGGGGCATATTTTGTATAAATGGGGTTGTTTTTGTTGACGGGTTTGAAAGTTGGCTCTGACAAAACATATTGCTCACAAAGGATTCCTTAGACATCAGAAACATCTGAATAAATTATTTCCACTATAGAATGAGTGCATTTCCCATCTGGTTAGGGAAACATCTATGAATTATATGCTGGGAGAAACCCAAATCCCCACACTCTCTACATCAACAAGGTTAATTACTAATGGCCATACCAAAATACCACATTTGATGTGTTCTTCAGATTAACAGAAAGATAACTACATTTACAACCTCTAAATTTTATCTCATCTGACTTTTATGCCACCACAAGGGGTAGGGATAGATTTGTAAGGCTGATTCCTTGGCCATAAGTTGAAGTGCCATATGCTATGTCCTTGTTTCCTTTGAAAGCTGAGATGTGTTTTCCAGCAATGTTTGCTTTCCAGAGATGTTTCAGTAGTGAACTTATGTTGTCATCATTCATCTTTTGTGTAGATGTCTCATTTATGATAAATGCTATTTTACATATGAAGAATAAAGATTATAGAAAGTTTTGTTCAAATATTGGGAATGATGCATGGTCAATTTTATTTTTAGAGATAGGGAAGGGCCACAAGAAATTGAGTGGCCCAGCCTTCTTCTAGAGAACCTGGAAAAAGACTTTCTGAGTTGCAGGGATCCTAACGCTTTCCTGGATGCTGGCGCTTTTCCATATCCTGGTAGGTCTCAAAATCTGCACCTTCCTCTTCTTCCTCTTCCCTCTTTCCAGGGTGTTGACGCTTTATAAAAACTGGCATTCTCTTTCCTGGGTGCTGTCTCTTTGAAATATTAGAAAGCATATTATTGCTTGCATAATCTAGATACTGGTCACCAAGAGCAGACCGCTTACCTGGGTGCTGCCTCTTAGAAAGATCTACATTCCAGTCTACCCCTTCTCTCTTTCCTGGATGTTGCCTCTTTTCCAATTCCTCTAGAAATCTTCTTCCTGGGTGTTGTCTTTTACTAAGTTCTGCAACAATATCATCTGTCTCCCTTTTGCCTGGGTGCTGTCTTTTTTCTAAGTCGACCTGGTATCTTTTTCCTGGGTGCTGACGTTTATATATCATTTCTGTTGAATCTTCCTCTGTAGAAAAAAATGAAGTCAAGTTAGCACGGTGCTCATGATCTGAGCAGTAAAACTACCAATTTACACTGAATAATATGTACGATTTATATTCCACCCAGTGGTATACAATCAAAAAGACCCCCTGTTTATAAGTAGAGCGGAATTTTGTATAAGTAAATCATATAGACTTGGGTTATCCTGCACATTAAAGGGTGTAGCTAATATGTACATAAGAAATGCTATTCTAATACGTGCAGTCTCAGGCTTCTGCGTCTCTGCTACTAGACGCTCAAATTAGTCAACAATATAAAAATAGAAGCCTAAACACAGAATAGTTTCAAGATTTAATAAGTATTACATTTTTCATGCCCAAAGCTCCTTATCAAGTGTACATAATTGAACAAGCATGACAAATGTAAACACTTCAAACACCCACCCCCAAGTGTCCACTGGTGAAAGTCCAGGGTCACATGATCACAGGAACAACTATCTTTTAAGTCCATACAGAGATAACCCTGTTTGAAGTCCATACTAAGTGGGACTGTAAATAAACTCACCCCAAATGCAAACAGAAAAGAAAAACATACATGATATCACTTCTAAATGCCTAACTCGAGCCAAAAGGGTCACTAAATTTAATTTATATATATAATGCTTATAATTATATAACAATGCTTAAAGCGGACCTGTCAGGGTCTGCTCCGATGCCTGACTTGAATCTCAAGTCTGCTTGGGCAGGGATAAAAGGATGACTGACATTAAAGTTTCTCCAATCAGATCCCTTAAATCACGATCAAGCAGGGATCTAATTGGAGGAACTTTAATGTCAATCATTATTTAGTGCTTCCCAAACTGAGTTGAATGTCAAGAATCTCAGCATTGGTGCAGAAAAGAAGCAGGGAGTTTGCTTCTTTTACTGCAGTCTTAGATGAATGCTTTTAGCATTCAATGACAATGTTTTTAGCATTCAGCTAAGACAACTCCCTGCTTCCTAAAAAAAAGTCTGTTAAGTAGATCTGGCAGGTCCCCTTTAATACTGGGCACTAAATCATTATAGTAAAGGACATATGGTATTTTATCTTTACTCTGTATTCAAACTATTTTCAGACATAACTTTCAATTTTGTACACTTGATAAAGAACTTTGGGCTTGAAACATGTAGTGCTTATTAAATCTTGAAACTATTCACTGTTTGGGCTTCTATTTTTATATTGTTGGTGTAGTTAATGTGGTCACCATCTCATCTCTTCAAAGTTGCTTACACAGATTTTCGGAATGTCTATATAGGCTGACTTTCTTACTAACAAATTGTTATAGCATTAACTTTGCAGAATCTCAACATAATGGGTAAAGATTTCTCGTTTGAGAAGTGGAACAGTTATATGAAAAAAATAAACAAATGATGACAGTGTCTCAATGTGTTGACTACAGTTCTGGTTATTTAATGAAATAAAAATGATTTTATTTAATGGAATGAAATACAATGAAAAATTATAACTTTATGTAGGCGAAATTTATTAAATGCGGATTTTTTCCGCACGATCGGAATTTTTACCGCACGTGCGGAATTCGGATCGCACGATCGGAATTTCGATCAATTTCCGATCAAACGATCAGAATTTCGATCGATTGCCGATCGCACGATCGGAAATTGATCGAAATTCCGCTCGTTCGGTAAAAATTCCGCACGTGCGAACGGAATTTAACTTCAGGCGATCGTTTCGCCCTTAATACATTTCGCCCTGTGTGTGTTTACATGTAGGAGAGATCCCTGCTCTAGATGAAGTCCAATATTTTGTTCGCTCTAAATAAAAAAAATTTCAAAAGCTTAAGGAGGTTATTCACTAAGGTGCGAATTCGACTGTCAAATTCTCAAATCCCATAGCAAATCCACGACAATTTCCCTATTGTGAAGTCGCAACAATTTTTTTAAGTTAAGATTGCGACAATTTTCCCCTAATAAAGTTGCAACTGCGACAATATTCTCATGATAAAGACGCAACTGCGACAGTAGCAGCCTATTGTGACTGTCTTTATCTAGCAAATTCGCACCTATACGTAACAATTCGGACTTTAGTCAATAACCCCCTAAGTGCAGTCATTCCTTCCATCCATTAGTCAGACAGGGCAGAACAGAAAGACACATCAGGAGTTTCAGACACTGATATCACAGCGCTGACACCCTGGATATACACAACATTTTGTGCTATTACAATTTTTGCAAGGGATCATCAGCAAAAGAAGCCAATAAAAAGGGACCTCTGTGACCAAATCATCTTGAAAATTACAATGTCTACGTTCCATTGCAGAAATAATGTATTACTGCTCCCAATAGCCCAGTACACACATTTTCATTTTAGTGTAATAGAAAATGTCATCCTTGATAAAGGAAATCATTTAAACTTCTACTTTCCTAGAAATGACAATACAAAGTAATTTGATTTTTGTCATCTGGTCCCTGTCCGAGTCTGTATCCCTTTGCATGTGTAGTAGTCTAATTTCTACATGCATTTTATTTTAAGAAGTATTAGAAATATTGTATTGTAAGCAGATCTGTCTTCAGAAATCATATTCCCTTAATAACCTGACAAATGCTCCCCCCCCCAAAGTGCTTTTACATACTCATATTTAACTGCAAACTTCCCATTTACATTGATAACACTCAGCAGGATTTTAGTTCCATTAGTCAGTACTCAGAAGCCCATACTGGTCTGTCTGAGTTCCCCATAGTCTGCTAAGTTGGTTTGCCTCCAACATCAGTAGCCCCTAAATATTCCTTCATACCTCTGTCATTTTGTTCCTCCTCTTCCATTTGCTCTAAAATATTATGGATCAGAATTCCTTGGGCTCTTTCTAGAACGTCCATATCATCCAATGGTGGTGTATCCTCTTCCAGGAATGACTGTTCTTGTGCATGCACCATGTGTGAAAAAGTTGTCCACAAAAGCAGCAACCACCAGGCAGATGTCATCTCTAGTATTAAAGGGAATAATGTTGCTATTTACCATCCATTCTAAAGCATTGACTGGTTCTGCAGAGCTCTACAGTATCAAAGCAAACAGTTCCATTTTTTAAAGAAATACTGTCATCGGAGTGAAAATATTTTATTTCTGTCTAAAACTAACAAGTCTTCTTGTTTATGGTAAATGAGTTTCAAAAAAAAAACTTCAGTTTTGCAAAAGTTAATTTTGTTTTTTGTGGTTGTGTGAAGATGTTTGTATTCTTCTAGTCAACAGACTTGTAGTTATTCCTTCCTGGCAACAAAACAGTTATCTGTCTCAGTTTTTGGCTAAGATTCTAGACAGAGTCTCAGATTCAGAGTAAAGCTAGTGCCAAGGAGATCTAGTTGACGATTGTCTATTGTGGATTATTAGTGAATTTGTCAAAACACATATGGGGAAACTGATTAACCAGGCAATCATTTAATGAAGTCTAGTTACCCATTTCAACCAATCAGCAGTTAGCATTCACTAGTACATAGAGGCCAGAATAATGAAACCCAACCTATTGATGCCATTGGTTATTAGACCTCAGTGAATGACATACCCTATAAATTTTCCTTGCTTGTTCCCATATTTTGACTATATCATTTAGCCAATCAGACCAGATTTACCTAACTTAAGTCAGTTGCAGAGGCCTAATTTCAACTCTGTTGTTGGCCGGGGAGGGATTTTAAATCACTTAACTTTTACCAAATAACATCTGTGCCCAATTTTTATTTTCACTTGCCGTATGCAAGCAGTTGCACTCTTGTGAATATGGATTTATTTGTGTGTTTTGTCACTGTAAGAAAAAATACAAGGAGCCAAAATCCTTGATCTGCCACTGCCCTTAAATATACACCTCTATTCAAACTGGATCTTTTATACAACTGAATATAACACAACTCTATGTCATCCAATATAAACAATGAAATGGAACTGAATAAAAAGTAGTAATTATATGATGACAGTATCCCTTGAAAGTATTCTAGGAATAATTATACTAAAAAAGCAAAGGATGGAGAAAGTTAATTATAATGTGTCAAAGCAATGACACAGAACTCCTAAATCTTGCTTAACAAAGCTTTTGCAATCTATAATTTATCCTTGAAGATATCTCCTGATGGTCTCTAGGTATGAATTTAAAAATCTAAAAATGTTAACAATAACACAAATGTTCTAAGTCAAATTTTATACACTGAGCTTACATTTAAACAGGAGGAATCTTTATTGCAAAACGTAACCAATAAAATTTGCAGCGGAAGAAGGAATCTTTAAAGATTATTTTTTGTTAAAAACAGTGCTCTCTGAAAGCAGGTCCAAAGTATAACTTATTACTAGAAATCATTTCAAAGTTTTTTTTTCTCTTTATACAAATAAAAGCTGCAGTATGTTTCTCCCTTTGCTTCCACGATTTAGACATAGCTCATTACTACTACAGGTAGTCCTCGACTTACGACGGTGATCCCTTCTTACGCGGCGTCGTAACCCGAATTTCGACGTATGTTGGATCATAGGGTGTTATAGCATGCAGGAGACTCGTTTTCCTCGTGTAACTGGGGTACAGT
>WMED01024735.1:0-11163 GCA_019650415.1 Pipa parva | reverse complement strand
GTGGCAGCAAGTGTGGGAGCGGGGGAATTAATTAATTAATTAATGTGTACCGGAAAATATGTTTTTACAAAAAAAGCACTGGTTACTATGTTACTGCCTTTTGGAAAGTCTGTTCAACATCATTCTATTCTACTCTACATTTCAGGTATTAGAAAAGATATATCACAAAGTATCAGTGGTATTACACTTAGCAAGCGAATAGTGGGAAGTGGCAAATTGGAGTGAGTTCAGAGCTTTATGCGTCTATTCGGACTTCAGCCAATAACCCCACCAGACTCATTAGCAAGACTTGTAAAGCCAAAATGTAGGAAATGGAGGTTTTAGGGAAGTGGGATTTAGTAATCTCACATAACATGTCCTTATCACCTGGATACAAACTCAGAAGAAAGAGAGCAGGCTAACTTGGACAGTAATGAAATCTATCCTTAGCAGCTGTACATAGGCCATCAATAGGCTAGCACGTGATGGGAGACTCCTACTCACATCCAATAAGATTTTGGTTAGGAATTTGTGTAGCCACTCCATGAAATATAGATCATCACCTCCGCCCTCCACATATAAAAAAAATATTTGGTCAAAATTGTTCTGGGGGTGGAACTTTCTCCTGATTAGAAAAAAAGACATACAGCATTACATTGGCTTTGCGCCCTTACTTTACAAGCACAAAATATGTTATGCTATGATCAAGTTGTAAAACTTTGTATCAATGTGATTTATTTTTGATTGAAATGGGATAACGTTATGGCACAGGGCTTCAGCTTTTCAGCTAGCAATACTCAAGTATACCTCAAGCACATCGTATTTCTAAGCATTATTTTATTTGTTAGCCTTCCCAAGTACAAAGTTTGTATATATTTTAAAGTGTTTTTGACTTTGCCAATCCAACTATACATTGTATTAATGTATATTTTGGAGTAATACTTTGCTTTATTTTTACATCCTAAAAACAGCATTTTAGTTTCTCTTTCAGCAAAACAGGATGTTCTTAATGGAGAGTTTTCATTGGTTCACAACATGCTTCCTTCTAAAAAAAAACAAAAAACAGCAGCAGTTATGCAGAGCAGCCATTCTTCTGATTTCCTCCCACAATTCAAAAACATAGTAGGTTAATTGTAGCTTGACTAAAATTGCCCTAGTCTGTGTCTATTTGTGGTTGCATAGGGAAACTATATTGTAAGCCCCACTGGGGCAGGGACCAGTGTCGGACTGGCCTGCTGGTAAACCGGGAAAATGTTGTTGTATACCATAAGTATTATTCAACTGTACAATAACATGGCACCAGTATCGGAATGGACCACCAGGACACACATCTCCTGGCTGGCACAGGCCTCAGTGGTCCCTCTTGTATCAGCATGGCATGTTCTTGAGGGTAGTGTAAAGCAGGTAGGGGGTTTAGAGACAAGAGGTAGGATACAAGAAAATTATACCAACTGAAGATGGGAATGAAGAGACAAGGAGGAAACCATTTGATTAAAGGGCCCCTGATCTCTAGTTTCATAGTAGGCCTCAACTCTTCAGTCTGACACTAAGGGCAAAATGTATTAAATCAGGCTACCACCCGGATTTGGTGCAATTGGTACTTACCAAGAATAACTTTTTCCATTGAATATATCCATGGAAAGGGTAGCCATACTTTACATTAGTGTAGTATACCTTTCCATGGATATATTTAATGGAAAAGGTTTCTCTTGGTAAGTATCGATCAAAACAAATCTCTCGATACTTACCGCGAGAACCCGGGTGTTCGCCTGGTTAAACTCAGAAAATCCGAAACGGGCTTTTCCGAATTTAATAAATGTCACCCTAATAGTGTTACCTGTAGGAATTTTAGCTAACCTCTACACGATTGTTAAAGAAAAAACATATTTTACATTTTTGTTATTTGCCTTTGTTCTTATCTCTTTTAAAATGCTCAGTGTAGACCCATTGCCTTGAGGACAGTATTTCACCACCAGGTAATGCATTGAAGCGCTGATGCTTTGTATTGAGTTAAAAATAAAAAAGTGCACTCCTTCCTTTGTCTCCTTGACAGCACAGCCAATCTCTGTAGGACGTGAGACTTCTATTTACTACACACCCATGCCTGAAAGGGAACTGAGAGTCCTTAAACCTTTTACATCTTCTAAATCAGATAGCTATGACAGAATTAACTCAAGTTCCTTGGGCTATTTTCAAAGGTGAAAAAAAGCTCAGATTGACTTCCTTTGCTTCTGTGGTAATAAACCAGAAGAAGCAAACTTTGTTGTACCTTGGCTTTATCGCAGAGAAACAGGCCTTCTTATCAAACACTGACTTTACAGTAGAACTCAAAAGGTATAATAACTAAAAGAATAACATAATATATTATACAGGGTATTTTTTTCCTCAAATTTGGGCATGTATTAATCAAGTTATCACAGGAAATGTCTGTCTTTGATGCAGTAGCATTTTTACAACTTTCCCCATCTCCATTTCACTTCACTGGCAGCAAGTTTTAATTAAATGGGAGAGAATGAAAGCGGTAACCAAGTGCGTACGAGTGATCTGGCAAAGAAAGTTCTATTATCAGCATCGTTGATAAATACCCCACCAAGGTGCTTAGGAATTAACCCGATTTAGATGTAAAATTCACATAATTCACAATCTTAAGGGGACCATTCACCTAGCATAGTGACTTCATGTCTGTTCCCGTCACCACGATCAGGAAGACATGAATTTGCTTCTTCTTATTCGTGGAGCAGCGGACAGAGTCAAACACAGTCACATGCGTAGTCAGTCGCACAATAGTAGGATGAGAAGTCATGCGGAGTGAGGTGAATTCCCCCAGTGAAGGGCAGTGACATCAGTCTCATTATATCACACTAACTGTATTTAAGTGAAAAATACTTATTTTTATACTGTATGTCACCTTGTGTCTAGTTCATGTTTAGTAGTAGATTAATTTAGCTGCAGTCGCCATTGCTACTTTTGAAGGAATAGTCGCCTTACACAACACTGGAGCCCTGTCATCAATCCACTCGATTCACCACTCTGATGAAGGCAAACAGGTGAATTTGGAGCAGTTCACCCTTCAACAGACTCTGTCGCATGCTGAATATCCGAATTACCTGTGCACGCGCACGCAATTGATGTGAAGAGCTTCGTAAGTCTGCAACTGTCTAAAGCATCAAAATTGGTCATGAATTTGTCACATCGCAGAGTTTGTTGAATTGGCGGGGTTGGAGAAGTCGCAAAAGGACGCGAATACCGGCATTTACACAACAGTTCGCATTTTAATGAATGACCCCTTCTTAGACTTTAAATGAAACTTGTGATCTTTATTTCTTTGAAATATTTAAAATGAGACCTGGGAAAGGGGAAAAGTGATTTTACAACACTCTACACTGCGCAAAGGCAATTGGATAATGTCCAGAACTGCAGAATGGGCCTCTTTCATGGTTTAGGTCAGTGGTTGTCTATCTGGGGTTCATGACCCCCTTTTGGAGTCGAATGACAATATGCCAGAGGTCCCCAACACTCCTTGGGATTGTTGTGGAATTAATTTTTTTTATCCGTGACCGTGACAATATTCCTATAGTAATTTCATGACCGCGACAATATTCTTATATTAAATTTGCGACCACAACAATATTTTCTATATTAAGACACGACTGCCGCAATATTTCTATAGTAAATTCATGACCGCGACAATATTCCCATATGGAACTGTGAATATTGTTGCAATCGTGTTTTGCTATGGAATTATTGTCGTGGTCACGACTTTAAAATTGTCGCGGTCAAGGATAAAGGGTTGCACCAAAATAAAAGGTTGAAAACCACCGGTTTGGGTCCGTGTGCAACTTCAATGAATGCAGCAGGTCCACTAAATCTAAGACACTGGCCTGAAAAAGCAGAGATTGTATAACAGTAGACAAGGGCTTAGCTACATGTTACCCAAGGAGTCCCAGTAGAGTGCACATAATGAAATTGTCTTCACAGAGGAAAGAAAACTGTATCAGTAAATGGCCAACCTACAATGCCCACATGATTGTATTGTGGAATATTGGAAGGTTCTGTATATACTGCATAAGAATAGAAAGCTGCTGCTGCTGCTGCTGTGCCTATGGGAGGGAAAATAGTTTCCTGCAAAATTAATGTGGTGGAGGTCCCAGGGCAGACTTTGTACTGAGACTCCATACTAATATATGGGTACCACTGGATATTGGTAAATATACATAATGAGTGAAACTCATCATGGGGGTTATTTATCAAAGTGAGAATTCAACTGTCAAAAAGAATTGTCATCACTTCGGGTGGCTATGCTCTGAGGGGTTTATATATTAATGGGTGAATTTCCCTAGAGCAGGGATTTGACATCGGTTTACGTCACCACGATCAGCAAGACACAAATTTGCTTCTCCTTATTCAGGAAGCAGCGGATAGACTTGTCGAACAAGTGAACATCGTCGGATGCTTAGTGCGATGTAGTCAGTCAGACAATAGTGGGATGCAGAGTCATGCGAAGAGATGCAAGTTCTCCCAGTGAAGTGCAGTGACATCATCCTCACAATGTCCCATTAACTGTATATATGTGAAATTGCATCCGAATTGGTAGTGAATTCGTCTTCGTCACAGAGATTGTTAAATAAATGGAGTTGGAGAAGTCACGAATATGCAAATTAAGGCCTTTACGCCACTATCCGCCATTTAATAAATAATTCTCACTCCTTGTTCAGTAAACTGAGAATTCCCATAGCAAATTCACCACAGCGTCAGTATTCCCATAGTGAAGTCACGACCACACCAGTAGCCTTTTATTGTGTAGTATGTGACTGTCGTTAGCTGGTGAATTTGCCACATTGCAGAGTTTGCTGAATAACTGAATAGGGGGAAGTGGTGAATTCACACCTTTATGGGACAATTCGGACTTTGATAAATATGTATATACACTTCACCAGCAAGATAAGAAGACCAAGGCTAAATGTTTACCCCAGGCCCATGAGTGTCTAGATATGCCAGTAGGTAATTATTTACTGGGCTTCCAATGGGGAGTAATTAGGAGTACAGCCATCGAGGGCTTAGTCAAATTGGCAAACTAATGAGAATGCATTTTTGGGGACTGATCAGAAGAATTTAACGAAGATTTTTCAGTTAGGGAACCTCACGTGTCAGGTCGGGGGGCTTTCTAATGGCAAATCAAAAATCCTGAGTTTCAGAGGTAAAAAGTTATATTTCAGTAGTGACTAAGATAAAGGCTTTCTCAGTCTCTTAGAAGGACTATGCACATGCACAGGGGATTTAGACAACATTCCTGTAAGGAGCAGCAACTGGCAAATGAAAATAAGCGTAAGGATAAAGATATTATGCCCACTTGCTCAGACGTTTGTGTGCACAAATCAATACATATTGCTCTGCAGGAACACACTATATTATTCCAAGGAAGAATGCCATCTATGACATCATAGAGTTCCGTCATCTATAAACGGAAGGAAAGTAATTCTAGAAATTCTATGATATCAAAAGCATCTAGGTGTGACTGTTAGTAAACCACAACCACACTAGGAAAAAAAATCATAGTTCAAGAAGAAAGTTGTGTAAAAAAACAACAACAAAAAAACAAGATTTTCCATTTGAAACAGATTTTCCTTTGAAAACTGTATTAAAGTAAAGTAAAAAGTCTAGAAAAAAACAATGGGGAAATGTTTTTGTGATGTATTAATAAGACATGTTCAGTGTCTAGGCTACAGATCTTCTGTTTACGGGTCTAACTTCTGTCTTCCCCAGTGATACAACGAGCCCAACAGCTTGACTGGCGAAGGTTTGATGAACAGTTATGCTTATTTTCATACCTCTTAACCTTGTCCGAACAAATGACTCACACACTGTTCTTTGGGTTGAAAAGGCCACAGCATTTATTAACTAATTTACGAACACATAACAATATATTAACCACAACTATTAACTGATGGTCCTAGAAGTTGAGTTGAAATTGGAAGACCAACACCTCCTGTCAGCTGCATGCCACCGGCTCGATAGCACCCAACCGCCTAGCAGGGACCTCATGAATTGTGTTAGCTCTTCCATGCTTATAGCTTAACATCCCTAACTCCTTAGGGTATGCTACATATTTCTCTCATACCAACCCCATTTCTCAGGACCACCACTCGAAATGCTACTACAACTAATCTACGCCTAACATTAGAGAGGGAGGGTGGGGAACCAATCCTTCACTATCTCCTGCTCTCTGCTGCCCCTTGCCTGACCTCTCTAACCTTTCCCATAACCGTCCTCCCCCTAGGAGCTCTGGGCTCCCTTGAAGTCTGTAATTCACTTACTACTGTTGGTTATAGTGCCTTGGGGACGTTCAGCTAACACCCAATATTTTCCATTAATATGTCCTTTGCTGGAGAGGAACATGTGCTTGTAGCAAACTATTGCTGTCCATTGTTAACTATGAAGAGTTCTTTGTTTTTTCCTTTGAGAAATCTGGATGTGTTTAGGCAAGTGTCTACATTTTATTGACTATACAAAAGCAAACAGTGGTTGTTTAACAAACCAATTACAGTAGATCTGAAATCACACAACCAAGGTTAAGAGACAGATAAATACACTAATATGTATATTTTTAAAAAACTTTAATAGTATTCAGGGCTGGACTGACCCGTGAGAGCACCAGAGAATCCTCCAGTGGGCCCCAGTGTTGCGGGATCAAGGTCTGCTACCAAAAGGCATCTTCTTTAAGATTTGTGGGTCCCTAGTCTCCTTTAACTACACTAACAATTGGACAATTAGCTCTTTTGTAATGTCCTGCAAAACTGATTATGACAACTTTAGCTAGTAGCTGATGGTTTCCCATTCTTATCCATTTGACTTTGGCATGTGTCCATTATCTTGCCTGCTTTTCTGCAGTACAAACATATAAGAAATGATATTCTAAATGACTAGAACCTTTAGTAATTTATTGTGTGTTACAGGGCTTTTGTAACTGACCGCATGTACACAAATTCGTCAGGTGATGCTCATTTCCTTGGCTGATATTAGAACACAAAGAAAGGTCATGCTGTCTAAACTGGCTACGCAATGGAAGGCAGGTCATTATCTGACGAAAAGCACCTTAGCATTCCCGCTTACGGTATTAGTAACAGGGTACAAATGAATACATGATTGTGTACTATTCAGAGCGCTGCAGAATTAGCAAGACTAGAAGGAGCCACTCCCGTTCTAAGTACCTTGTGAAATATTTCTTTAATGCCGGTATTCCGAAACCAGTATTCCTTACAAGCTCTGAACAATGTCGTTTGTGACGCGCTATTGTATTTCTAGGTAATGACTAATGCTGTAGATTGAGCAATGGTTGCGACACTGTGTGTTATTCATTGCAGTTTACTATTGTACAGCTTCCAGTGCAAACTAATATAGCAGGCCTGGGCCAAGCATGAATGAGACACACCTTTCATAGCTTAAGTTTCAACTGAACGAACTTTGAATGCTGTAAAACACATCTCAAACATAAAGGTTTGTTCTGCTGTGAATTAGCAACTCTCCATTTAGTTTTATTTGAATCTGTACTTCCTGGATACCTGGGAACTTACATACTGAGCTCAACCTGAAATTTAGAAACCATGCATGAACAATTAGAAAGAACCTGCAGGGCCAATTCATCAAAGTCCAAATTAGGCCAGTGCAGTGAAGTCACTTTGTGTTTCAACACAACTATAGTTGCAAAGCTACTACTCCTTGTTCACTAAGCCATGGATTCCATTACCAAACATGGTAATAGCAAAGGCCATGCTTCCTTGCTCAGTGAGGAGGAGCCAATTGAACAGTAGTGGGCATGTAGTCATGTGAATGACTAGTGATGTGCATTCCACCAGTGAAGTAATAGTTCATATTGTCAATTTGAAAAAGTGGTTATTGTCACTTTTGAGTGAACAGTCACATTAGGCCACACCAGAGCCATGCCATCAGCCCCCTACTTCACCACTTTGATCTGGAAAAGTAAAATGGGCCAATTGTGAGTAGTATGCCTTGCTGAATTTGCTGCTTCCGCTTGGCGAATATCTGAATTCCATGTGCAGGCGCATGCCAACTAATGTGAAGAGGTCTGTAAGCATATGAATTGGATGCTAATTTGCCACATTACAGAGTTTGCTGAATACCCAAAGATGGGGAAGGGCTGAATGGATGCAAATTAGGACCAGTACGCAACTGTATGGACTTTCAGTAATAAGGCCCTTTGAGACAAGGCAACATTTGCTTGTCTAGCTGAATGTTATAAATTAAAACTGTAGGGAACTAGGGCAATTTATCAACAAGGACAATCTTTCCAAAATTCTAGTAACTTATAGCAACAAATCAGCCCTTAACTTTCACTGGTATAAGGGATCTAGGTCTAGGGATAATCAACTTCTGGTTGGTTGCTAAAGATTCTAGAGCTCTGTGAACTGAGAATGAATTTCTAATATGTAAGTCCACAGATACTGTACTACTGTCAGAACAAACCAATAGGCAAAGCTCTAAGGTTCTACCAGAACCTGAGAAATTGGCTATAGACCCTTAGAATTTTGGATAATACTTTGACAGCTGTTCCCAAGTACAGTGTGCACGGGGCTGCCAAATGAGGTTGATTCTAAACAGAAGATGGTGAAAATAGCTTTGGTTGTATGTAAGATATATCACATTTTCATTATTAGGGGACATTTAACTTAGTGTGAGCACCTAATGTAATTGCAAAAAAAAAAAAAGGTATTTATCCAAATGCACCCAAGGAAAAATGGCAATCACTGAGGGTTCATGATACCAGCTTAGGCCATATTCTATTACTAAATTGCATTGTACTAAAACTTTCTCCTTCATTTGGAAAAATAGGTTCTGCTATTGCTTTAATTTACGGGAACATATCAACTTTCTGTAAACGTGAAGCTTAATCTTTTTTCCTCCCTACTATCATAGAAAGCCCAATGAGTAGGAGAGGGTGGAAGACTGCTGCATCGATTTTATTAAAAACAAGCACAAGATTGATACAAAAGGTTGAGCAATCTTAGAACGTGAGATGTTTCAGGTTAAATGAAGAGATATCCGACTTGCATAGGGTCATGTCCCCAATTCAATAAGGAAGGAAGATATATGGGATTTAACATCTCAGAGAATTATCCCCAGTGTTAAAGGAAATGACAGGATCTGGGAGTCCTTAGACTGCTGGGATACTGCACTGTAAAGTTCCAAGCATGGAATGTAATACACGGGGTGCATTTGGAATGCCTGACGTCAATCTATTCTGACAAACACTGAATGACAGTGTGGAGGCTTCAGATATTTAGGGAAGGAGTTCATAGATACAAGCAGTACATTCTTTCTGCACCTTTACTAAGTAACAAACTAAATATGGTGTAACAAAGATCTTCAGCTCTGCTGCAGTTATTGAACTTCATATCGGGTATTGGAAAAAGAAATATTGATTCACAATCACCAGGTTTACTTTTATTTGTAGTGGCGAATTAGGGGGCTGATTGCAGAGCTTTCTACTCTGTCCAACTGACTACGCCAATACTATGCAACGGATGGCTACTGACGCACTCATGTATTCACTATGGGAATCCTGTATTTTAGTGAATAAGGAATATGCCCCCAAAATCTCTTCCTGTCCAAACTGAATTGGAGACACCAGACTTTATTAAAAACAAAAATAACCATATTTTTACAGACAAATTTGGGAATTATTCTAAAAAATATTTTTTATCCTCAAACTGTTTTCAGTTAATGAGTTAACCCAGCTGGACAGTAAATGAGGTATAATTCGTCATGAGTCATGCCTAGACCAGAGCGAGATCTCTGTCCAAATCCTGCAAGCCCTGTTGTTCTTACACTAGAAACTATTCATCGCTTCTGCTGTAAGTTTAAAGGCCTGTCTGAACGTGAACCCCCCGCTCTTATCCATTTCAGCACAAGGTTCGCTTAGTTAAACAGCAGAACGTGTTGCAACAAGGACCTCGTTTTAACTGGCTGTGGGATAAAATACTTGTGGACTTTAGATGTTAACAGAGCAACCTAAACAAGCAGACTCTGCTCTTGAAGCAATTGCACATATTTTTGTTTAAATTTCCCCTCAAAAGAATATTTTGTTTGCAGTCGCTTCCTTCATTTCTCTCTCCGACGTGATGTAACAAAAACTATCGACAGGGGTTGAGAAGAAAATACCACGTTTGGTCGGTTCATTAGATGCGAATGTAAAACAGCACAAGTCTAAGCAGTGCTAGATAGGTACTAAATTATCCCTGCGTATAACAAATGAGAAAAATAGTGAATCGACTGTCAATTCCAGTCTCAAGGCGACAAATAAAAACTCATTTCTGAATCCAAGACAATTTCACAAAGAGATTACATCCTGCGTCAGTTGAATTCACCTATTTTAGTTCATTAATATGCCCATACAACTATTTACAATATATTCAATCTGTGCTTTCTAAATTGTGTCTATAGCGTATGATATTTAACATATTAGCTTTATAAATAGGGCTTATCTGTGACACTTCCTGAATATGTAATATCTAAAGCACCATATATAAACAATGGAACTGGGTGAGGTCTGTTTATCAACATGGCAAGTATCAATAAAGATAAAACCATGGGGGGCTAGTTGGGGCTTTCTGGAAAACTTCCTGAATATGTAATATCTAAAGGACCATATAAAAACAATGGAACTGGGTAAGGTCTGCTTAACAACATGGCAAGTATCAGTAAAGATAAAAACATGGGGGGGGGCTAGTTGAGTTGCTGGGGACACGTTCTGGGTGTGTTATATGAGGCACTGGTGAGCTGTACAAGGGATGCTATCTGCTGGGGTACTGGTGAGTTGTAATGAGACTAGAATCATTGGCACTAGTAAGCTGTATTGGCCATGCTGAATGGGGTTCTGATGAGCTGTATTGGAAATGGAATATGGCAGCTATACTGGGCTTGCTATATGTGGTACTGGTGATCTGCAGAGGGAATGGAACATAGGGCAATCTATATATGCTACTGGTGAGCTGTAATGGGCATGCTAAATGCTTCACATTGTATTTTGTATGCTGTATGGGCCATTGCTAGACTGTGCTGGGCATGCTATGTGGAGCATTGCTGTACTCCACTGAGCATCAGTTAAAGTTACTGTGACATACAGGGCCGGTCCTGGCTAGATTTGCGCCCTGGGCGAACCACCCCTTG
>WMED01024734.1:0-11163 GCA_019650415.1 Pipa parva | reverse complement strand
GTCTGGGTACTGGGCAGAGGCAGGGAGCACAGGCATGTCTGGGTACTGGGCAGAGGCAGGAAAAGGTTATGGTATAAGTAGGATGTGTAAGGGAAGATAACAAAAGCCCAGGGATCACTGATATGCCAGTAGAATAATGAGAATAATTTCAGAGATGTGCAATCTCTGCTGAGCATGTACAGAGAGACAAATCAACTCAAGTAATTGTTATAGAAAACTTTAATCTTTCATTCTTTCATAAGTGCTTTATGTGTTTCTCTAATGCAAGGACGATGAGTATTGTGATGGGGAGGATGATGCAGAGGTGCAGCAGGAATGCTTGCAGAGATTCTCAAGTCGTGATTATATCATGGAGCCTGCAATATTTAACACACTGAAGAGGTGAGAGCTGCAGGGTCATCAGTCTTCCATCAGAGATGTGAGTATGGTTAAACAAGGAGAAATGTGTTTAGTAAGAGGGATACGAAAGGCAAGAATAGAAAAAAGAGGTATGTGTGTTGAAATTTAAGGCAAAATGTTGACATGTTATGATTATACACTCTCAGAGGGGCTCAAAATGATGTCAGTGAGACATGCAGCACAACAAACAGAATGCTGAAATAATATTTTGGAGCAAAGTACTGAAAGTCTACAGAAATTGCATTGTGTTGTTCTCACTGTAGAAAGGTTTTAGTGAAATTATTTATGTATTAGATTGTTAACCAAAAGGCTGAGGGATTCTAAATCCAATGCTTGCATACGTGTTGTGAATTTATGCCTTTTTTACTGCCACTTATTAAGTGTTTTCTGTATTTTTTAATGCTACATTATTTAACATATGAAAGGCATGGTTGACCAGTCCTGCACATTCTGTGTATTATGCTAACAGGTCTTGGTTTTAAAGAAACAATTCCAGATGTTCTAGTTCATCATGTATGTACAGAAAGATAGATAATGTTTTATTTATCCAGTAAAACTGAAAATGCGAATGTGCTACTTGAGTCTGATCAGATATTAATTAACTCTTGTGTATAAAGGTATTTTCAGGCTGGTGGATCTCCAGAAAATGTTATCCAGCTTTTGTCAGAAAACTACAGCGCAGTGGCCCAGACTGTTAATTTGCTGGCTGAGTGGCTTATACACTCAGGTACTTGAATTTTTTGTTAAGTGCACAATATGTTATTGGTAGGATGGAACATGAAAGTCTCTGAACGCCTTTGTCCTTGGCCATAGGTGTGGAGCCTGGACAAGTACAAGAGACAGTGGAGAACCATCTGAAAAGCTTATTGATAAAGCATTTTGACCCCCGTAAAGCTGATTCTATCTTCACAGAAGAAGGAGAGGTAGTCTTGTTAATTCCGTTATTTCACTTTCAGCATATAAAATATATGGGGTTATTCACTAAAGTGCAAATTCGGCTGTCGAATTTGTAAAGAGCGGATTCCCATAGCAAATCTGCAACAATTTCAGCATTGTAAAGTCACGACAATTTTTTAATGTTAAGATTGCGACAATTTTCCGATAATAAAGTCGCGACTGCGACAATATTCTTATTATAAAGACGCGACTTCGACAGTAGCAGCTTATTGCAACTGTCTTTATCTGGCGAACTCTCACCTATATGCAACAATTCGGACTTTAGTGAATAACCCCCATAATGTACACCTGATTTTGACTTCGCCATTACAGTAACTTGGAAAAAAAAGAGCTCATAAATTGAGGGATTGGGGGACTGAGGGGTCATGTTGAACTGCACCACTGCATTATAACCATGATAGTGACACTACATCAATTAACAATAATTTACTTGAAGAAATGCAGCCTATTGTAAATATTCATTTTGCAGTCATATAACCTAATCTTATTCTGCTTTTGCAGACGCCTGCATGGTTGGAGCAGATGATTGCACATACCACATGGAGAGATCTCTTTTACAAGCTTGCAGAAGCCCACCCAGACTGCCTAATGCTTAATTTCACTGTGAAGGTAAGTGAGGCCAGAGAAAGCTTTATAGTCGCATCAATATAACAGGTAAAAGATTTTCCACTTTGTTACTGCCACAGTATTTGGTAGGGTAGTGCAAAAACACAATCACATGCAATTATCCATTTCCATTTTACAGCTAATCTCAGATGCTGGCTTCCAGGGTGAGATCACCAGTGTCTCCACAGCCTGCCAGCAACTCGAGGTGTTTTCCAGGGTGCTACGTACTTCATTAGCCACTATACTGGATGGTGGAGAGGAGAATTTGGAGAAGAACTTGCCCGAGTTTGCAGTATGTCATCAGATCCCTTGTTATTTTCTTGATTTCATTTAGATTTTTGTATCTTGTTCTCATAATTATTAAATGCCATACATGCAATGGGAACATAGCACTTCTGTAACATTTCTGTCTCGTTCTTAAGTCTATTCATTTGCAACTTTCTGATCCCTCTCTGCAGAAGATGGTGTGTCATGGGGAACACACGTACTTGTTTGCGCAAGCTATCATGTCCATTCTGTCCCAGGAAGAGCAAGGAGGATCAGCAATGCGCAGAATTGCTCAAGAAGTCCAGAGATATGCTCATGAAAAGTAAGCATGGTGTGAAATCCTCTATTTAAAATCAGCATTTTGAAAGTGATAACTATCATTCCTTCCACTCATAAGTAATCTTCAGTTGTTATTCTCATTTTATTTCTGACACTGCAGTGTTTTTTTGAACTGAGCAGATTTCATAAAATTACTTTTTAAAAGTACTATTTCTGTCTTTGTGCTTGTCTCTTACTTCTGTGACTGTGCCGATAAGCTCACTAGACTTCATTAATGAGAATAGTGGTTTAGTTATGAAACTGTAGTCTGCAGCAGGCTGTTCATATGTTATAAAAGTAGCCTGTATCTCAGTCATAAAGCAAAATAGGATTGTTGTTTTGGTTAAGAAGCAGCAGGCAAATTAAAGAAAATCACTTTTTTGGCAATAATTATCTACTTTACTGAACAATATACATTATTTTATGGAACAAAGAATTATATATTTGTGATGATAATATCCACAAAACAGCCCCTGTAGCTGCTTAGATTACATTTTAGCGATGTCTAAAAGCTATTTGTTTTCAGATGGAAGATATAGGACTGAAGCTAGATATTACTGCGTTAGATGCAGAATGAAAACTGCTCTGATTGTTTGATGGTCACAAGTTATTTATTTTAGGGATACAAAGACATGTCTGGTAATGGAGTGTAGGCAATATCTAAATTAGGCTAAGGGTTTGTAAACATTTAATCTTTTTTTTGGAAGGGGCCATGATGCCAGTCAAATCACTTTGGCATTGGGCACAGCTGCATCTTACCCAAGAGCATGTCAAGCACTAGGAGCTATGTTGTCTAAAGGTGCTTTGAATCCAGCCGACATAACGGTGCTTTACAAGATGTATACAAGCATGGATTCTCCTCCTGTAGAACTGGTAAGATTATAATCTCTATTGGGTTGGGGAGCCTCAGCTGTTGATTTGTAGGGGATGATTGTTAAAAGATTATTTGGGTGTGAGTTTTGTAACTTTTGGTTCTTTAGCTTACACATAGATCTACAGAATCTAGTTCACATTTCTGCTTGTGGCATTCATTAGCGAATAATAATAATAATAATAGCATTCCTCTGCTGGAACTGGTATGTATGGAGGAAACTAGGGGAGTGTGAATGAGTGGGCTTGAGATGATTATTACCAATTCTTGTTCATTTTTAATTTCCAGTATAGTTAGTAAGCTAAAGTAAATATCCACATTCTCCTTCTGCTTCCAGTCTTGGGGAGATTTGGGAACATGCTAAAATGTTACCTTTTCAGAGACCTTTAGGAATTCAGTTTTAGACTCCTTCCCATTTCTCTCTTTTATATCTTTGTTCTCTTGCAGATACGTGTGCCGGCTTTCCTGGACCTCTTTATGCAGTCTCTATTCAAACCAGGCGCTAAAATAAACCAGGACCATAAACACAAATACATCCACATCTTGGCATATGCAGCTAGTGTAGTGGAAACATGGAAAAAGGTGCATTGCAGAGACAGAGTCAGTTTTAATCCATTTCTTTGTAGAGGCTATATCCATCCTCTGTGCCACAATAATATCAGTGTTTTGTTGGTTGGAATAATAACTATTCTTCCTCACTAGAAGGGCTTGTTTACACTGGCAACTCTGCAGCTGCTACAATTTATAGCAACACTTGCTGCAGTTTAGAGTGCTTTTCCTGCTATTTTAATAGCTGCAGTTTTTGAAGGAGACAAAATTTTGTCCAGAGTGTCAAAAAGAACCAGGGTAAAATTGCATGACAATTGCTGCACAAGTTGCAGTAAAATCGTTAATGTAAATGTACTGTTACAGCCACACTGCGAATGTCAATAGTTTGGGGTGGACTAAGTAGCACAGCTTCAATCAATTCGCATGTAAAAGACAAACTCCTGCTATGACCGGCTTCCATTGCATATGCACCAGTGCAAACTTCCCTTTAGATTTCAATTTGAACAATGATGGTGATTTTTGTAACTGCTTCAATGAAGCCGTAACTTTGCAAAGTGTAAATGAGCCCAAACGGTAAACAGAAATATCTTCCAGAAATTAGGACAGTGCTGCTTTTTCTGGTGGAAGACTGTTGCTTTAAGTGGAATTCTTTATGTAGGTTATAGGAAACTTCTAATGATCAGAGATTCATTATATGGAGCAGGCAGCTTACCATTTGACCTGGAAAGCTTTGTGTTGGACAGGATATTACAGCGATGGTGAACCTATGGCATGAATGCTGTTGCCACCTCTGCCTTCAGTGCAGGCTGCAGACCCAACCTCACAGTTTTCAGTTTGGATCCGTGGCCTACACTGAAGGAGCGATCGCTCACTTGGAAGCGCTCCTTCCCTGATGTAGGTGCGATGACATCACTCATCAGCGCTGGCACTTTGGGGAATAGCACTGGGGAGTGACGCCACCTTGTTGACACTCGGTGTCACAAAGGTTTGCAGTCACTGGGATATTATCTCTTGTGCTTGCTAGGAAAATGACTATTAATACTTTTTCCATGGTGCAGAACAAAAGAGTGAACATTAACAAAGATGAACTGAAATCTACATCTAAAGCAGTGGAGACCGTCCACAACCTGTGCTGCAATGAGAACAAAGGTGCATCTGAATTGGTGGCAGAGCTCGGCACCCTGTATCAGTGCATCAGGTGAGCTGCCCAGTGTTGGAGAAAGCTTTTTCTGTTGAGAATGTAGAATTTTGTACAGGTGATTCTGCTACTCACAGGATCACTTAAAGTATCGAATTCACTTCTACTTTCATCGTACGGTTTAGATCTTGTTAAAGTTTTAATTGCTTTTTCCCTTTAAACAATTACTTTTTCTAAAATCCCATTGTTTTTTTTTGTTTTTTTTCCAATGGACAACACTGAAAACTTTTACAATTTTTATTATTTGGTTGGGTCATTACCTGTGATTTTTTGTTTTTTTTTTTTGATCAGTGAAAGGTTGAATGTTCTGTAATTCCAATAAAGCGGTTGTTACTCAAGCTGGTTTCAGGTTTTCAGCCTGTTTGATGTAAGACCTTGTGTTTCTCTGCAAGGTTCCCAGTGGTAGCAATGGGCGTCCTGAAGTGGGTGGATTGGACTGTATCAGAACCTCGTTACTTTCAGCTACAAACAGATCATACACCCGTACACTTGGCTCTTCTGGATGAGGTAAGCTACACCATTAAGCCAACCATGTGACTTTTTGCCCTTCTTCCTGGAACCCCAACATTAACATTAATTAAACATAAAGTTATGGTGACATCTTTCTGATCTGTGATTCATTTTGTACTGAATAAGGAAAGATTATTGGATCGCTCACAGAAGACCTGCAGTTTTCTAGATAGTCCAGCGATATTGGACTCTCATTGTCTGCAGCAGCCTTTCCTATAGAACCAGTTGATCTGATAGAAATTTACTACTGTAAATGTACATTTACTTTATGCTCCCTCCTCTGAGAAATGTAATTGGCGCTTGTTCCGTGTGTGATGTACCATGACTTTGTTGCCCCCCCCTATAATTTTACTGCATGATTCCTTTTAGACTTATATAACCGGTAACACCAAATAAATCCTTTCTGTATTGGCATGATAGGTATTTAAACACAGCATTAGTGTTATTAGTGAATGTTGAATTCATTGGTGTTGCTGTTTTCTGTATGTTTTTTTTTTTCTTTACTGATTGCTTCCCTGTTGTAGAACAGACCTCACCCGTCCCAATGTTTCCTTGGAAGCTTTAGATAATACATATCTAGGAAATTGCCCAGAATCTGATTTTTTTTTTTTTTTTTTTTAAGATAAATAACTAAATATCATTTTAAATTTAAAGACACAACTTACAATTTTTGGAGGCACAGATTTAATATAAATAGTAACTGTAAATGCATTTGAGGCTTTTTCTTTTTTTTGTGTTATTATCCCTTTAATATTGCTTGGCTTCTGTGATGTCTACAGTGTCCCCTCCCCCCGTTGCTTCCTAAATTGCTTGTCATCTTATGTTTCAGATCAGTACCTGCCACCAACTGCTCCACCCCCAGGTCCTGCAGTTGCTCATAAAATTGTTTGAGACGGAGCACTCCCAGCTTGATGTCATGGAACAGGTATGAGTCACTCCTATCTATATATATATACTGTATATATATATATATATACAGTATATGTTCCAATATGTTCCAGCCATGGCATATACATCCCACCACTATGGGGCATGATTTATATACATCTTTAAGGAGACTCTGCCAGGAGAATCAGATCCTATGGGGAGTTGGGAATCATACACAGCTATGATGTCTTTAATCATTTAACCTATTGTTACCTTGATCAGAGACAGAGAACACAGGAAATTTTACTTTACCTCTAAAAGGTACCAGAGTGTTGGCAAGGTAATTCTGTTACAAACCTAACTTGATAAACTTTCGTAGCCACTTACAGCTGTAACATATAGCATTCAGCTAGCGCAGTCCAGCTATAGAGGTCTATGGGACCATTATCCCAGGCAGTCAAAGCAATTAGCTGCTTATGAGTGACTTGGAAGTATCCAGTCATGTTTTCTTTACTACTGACATCCTGGTTCTCATCTACAGTTTCCTCTCTCATTGTCACTATAGAATACAGAGACTTGCAAAAGCTTCATACAGAATCTATTAATGGGGAAATTAAAGGGATTGCTTACATACCTACAAATAGATTCTTCTCAGTGGGGTAATTAAAGGGGTTGCTTGCTTACCTACAAGCAGAATCTTCTCAGTGGGGTAATGTATATAGAGTTCAGATCCATTGCCCCTTTTCATTGTTACCTAAATTGATTGCATTGTTTTATGCCCAATGTTTCTCTCTTTTGTCTACTTCTTTGGTTTAGCTGGAACTGAAGAAGACCCTACTGGACAGAATGGTTCACTTACTGAGCCGTGGATATGTCCTGCCTGTAGTTACCTACATCCGCAGGTGCCTGGAGAAGATGGACACAGACATCTCTCTCATCCGCTACTTTGTTACTGAGGTGTGTGAATGTCCCTGCTCTGTATACAGTATCCCTCCTCAGTCCACTTGTTCCCTGTGCACTCTCTCAACTTGTCATGTCTATTCCTTCCCTGCTATTTATGCTCGATATTCTCTGATTTCACCTAAACATACAAACATTGGCTGTGCTCGTGGTAGGAATGATTCGAATTTGTTCTGTTTTCCACCGAGTAACCAGGTCACATTGTCTGTTCCTGTCAAGGTGCTGGATGTCATTGCGCCTCCCTACACTGCAGATTTTGTGCAACTTTTCCTTCCCATCCTAGAGAATGAAAGCATCGCAGGCACCATTAAAGCTGAAGGAGAATATGACCCTGTGACAGAGTTTATAGGTAGGAGGTGCTATCTTTCCGGCTAATGGATGCCCAGTCACTTGGATATTTTTAGAATAGATTGTGTCCGGGCTTCCGTGGCTTTTTATGAACTATAAAATATATTGGGTCAAGCTAAAGTACAGCCAAGAGTACTTGTGGCATCTGTATGTCACCACCTTGACTGACCCCCCTTCAGTAATAAAAAAAAGTCCCAAGCAGACCTTTAAATAAGGCATTTCCCTAAGGTAAGTGAGATTGTTAGATGGAACTAGCCAAAGGAAATTTCTCTTAGATCATTTAGGGGTGCACGGGAATGCTGGGGGGCAGCTTTATCCCCCCAAGAGACTTGTAGAGAGAAAAAGATTGTATTACCCTGTTCCACAATAGCCTTTAAAAGAAATTCTATACTAGTGTCTGGTGCTTCAGGGCAAGAAATGTTAGTCCACTTACAAGACAGACACTTTTTTTCAGTTTATGTGATTTCTATTAATTAACACAAAGCATTTTTATCTAACAAAATAAATATACTGCAATGGATTAGATTGATGGGTTTTAAAGGGAAACTGTAGTCAGATTATCATTATATGTGTAGAACTATATTTTAGTGAGAAGCATTTCTCCCCAGTAGATGTGTAATAAATTATCCTGTTTCATCTGAAGGTGAAACAGCACTGATAAACTCCTGCACCAGGAAATGTGTGAGTGACATGTACAGGACAGTTTTCCATGAAAGGGTACCCACCCCCGGATATTTTTGCCTATTGTGTGATATAATGCCTGTGCAAAAGTTAATCTCCTGCATTCCAGATATGTAAACAAAGCATGGCTAATGAGGCCAAAAGGTCAGCACACTGCTTAACCAATAGCAGTCAGGCAGCTTTTTCTTCTTGTGCTTAGCAGTTATATCACAAAATTTCCTGGTGTGGTAGTTTATCAGTGCTGTGTAATAAATCATTCTGCTTCAGATGAAACATCTACTGGGGAGAAACGCTTCTCACTAAGATATAGTACTGCATATGTAAAGATGGAATCTGACTATAGTTCTTTAAATTTCAGGAACATGTCTATCTTAGATATTCATGAGAGAAAACCTATCAAATTGCATTTACCTTCATCTTGAATTTTCACAATTCATTTCCTTTTTAGTTCACTGCAAATCAAAATTCATCATGATAAACTGACCATTGGCAAGAAGAGCGCTGGTGATCCTGGGAGCTTGATATTATGGATTCGTTTACAGAAGGGGTGAATCACAAGGACTTGGCCTATACTTAAAACTGATTTAGTGCTGCCTGCTAAACAGTTCGACCAACATGCCAAGCATATCTGGTGCTATGCACATACAAACCTCCATTCTGTATTGTACAGAAAATAGTAAATTGTATTATTTGTTACCTGGAGTGGCTGTTTGGACTGTACCATGTTTCATTTACATTAGGAACATAAACATTCCCAGTTATTTTACTGGCTGGAGGTTCCTAAATTTAAGATTTTTGTCATAAGCTTTTTATTTTTCATGAAGGTGAATTGTTCACAAGTTGTTTTAGAATTCAAATTTTGCTCTAGAAATAATTAATGCTAATATTTAATCCTAACCGCATGGGATGACCCACATGTATTTTAGCGATAGCTGCACCTTTTACAGAGGAGCCCATCAGCGAGGTATTATCCAGAGACCAACAGGATGAACTATTGCCCATGTGATTAATGGTAAAATGTTTTAGAATGCGGTTTCAACTGGATCTTGGTGCAGTCCGTACGGCCGGTCAGGATCAAGGAAAATAAGTGATTGTCTTTGTTTTAGACTTCTTTTTTTTTTTTAAATAAATGTTTGTTAAAAAAAAAAAAAAAAAGCTATTTTTTCTTTCTCAAGGCAGACCTATACCTTATAATTAGTGTTTAGTTTCCCTTTGACCATTCAGTAGAACACAGCGATTACTCTCCAGAGACAAAAACTCTATTCGCTGCTTTTGTTTTTAAAATTTAGAACTGATCCATTTTATTTATTCTGGTTCTTTTCCATGATAGACATTTGAGAGTGGGAGCTAGGAGCTGTTAGTAAGACTTGGCGTTCCTCGGTTACATGATTAAAATTGTTTAACATGAAGAATAACTAGAGGGGGGGGGGGGGGATAAAACACAACAAATACAGTTTCCTAAAAGTGCAGCATTTTTATCGTTGTATTTAAAATGAGTTAAAAAGAAAAAAAATGTTTATTCTACAAATCAAAAGAAAACTTACACTCTGCATATTAAGAAGGTTAAACCCGTTATTTGCAAATTAATGAAAGCATTTATAATTAAAATGACATCATTTTAAATAATTCATTTCAACATAAAAGGTTCTGCTGTGGTCACTTCCACAATAATAATAAAAAAAAGTGGAATTAAAGGAACATATAAAGGTAATTTGCTGTGCTCCCCTGCAGTGTGTAGTAATGAACATCTCCAATTCTAATTCAGTTCTCGTTTACCCAGACAGTAAGCAAGCTTATCCCTAAAGGGCTTCCTGTGTCTACAAAGCTGCAAATGTATAAATGCACAAATGTGCAGTACAGGAGGGTTAGGACAAGGTGTGTGTTCTTTAGGCAAATGAAAGGACTGATATAAACTTGGCTGTTTTGGTGGGATCTGCTCATTGGCCTGATTGTAAGATATACAGATCTGTAATCAGAATGATTTGGCGAGCTGCACCAAACCGGTTCCATTGCTCTGCCCGCAGGTTAAAAGGTCAACACCAGAGAGCCTTATTCTTCAGTAGCACTTATCAGACCTGACCTTATGAAGACCTACAAGCAAAGCACTGTGGGACCTCAGCCATGTGATGTTTAAAGTCTTAGTAAGTGAGCAGTTCCTCCATAGCCATCTGATAAAACTGAGTAGGTGGCCTGTACTTGGCACTGAATTTCTCTGCCAAAAGCGGACAATACTGCGCCAATGTGGATGTAACCACACGTGAATCTTTCAGACTAACTGAGCCACTGAAATTTGAAAGTTTGGCTATTAGTGCCACCTCGAGATGCTTATTACTACTGTCTGTCAGGGGTTTATTATCTCCTGAGTCAGTAAATGATTATTGACAAAGGCTGAAACAAATCACAAGTTGGGTACAGCTGGAGCAGACTGGAATGCAGAGCAAGGTACCTGTAGTGTGCACAGATCACCTTTATAAAATGGGTGTGGCAACAGTCAGTTTTGCTATAGCTATACATAGGTGGGTGTGGCTAACAGCAATGAGGTTTTCTATACCTGCACACAGGTGGGTGTGGCTAACAATGATAGCAATGAGCTTTGCTATACCTGCACACAGGTGGGTGTGGCTAACAATGA
>WMED01024733.1:0-11163 GCA_019650415.1 Pipa parva | reverse complement strand
AGGAGCGCCGAGACGCCGCCTGTCAGGTAAGGAACGGTCGGCAACGCCGACCGTTACACTTATATACAGTTAGTGGGACATTGTGAGGATGAACTAGGGACAGTGAGACGTAGAAAGGGATGTAATATTCACTTATATACAGTTAGTGGCACATTGTGAGGATAACATCACTGCACTTCACTGGTAGAATTTACATCACTCTGCATCTTATGTCTATTCAACTGACTTTGCGACACTACATATGCGACTGCGTCTGAAGCAGTCCAACCGACAAATCTATCTGCAGCTTCAACAATAATGAGAAGTGAATCTGTGACAATTTTGGTGATGTGACTCAAACTGTAGTGAGGTGAAGTCATCCTTTAGTCAATAAGCCCCTGAATCTCTCTCTTAGTAAGGATTTAATTTTACAAGAGTTAAACTTGGCCTTTGAAGGATTTACTTGCTCGCATCGGATTGGTATTTGCATTGTGTCTGTTAAACAAGTAGCAGGTGCACTGAATATTCTAATCAGCACAGTTAGTAATAAACTGAGAAACAGAAGTGTTACAGTTATGCCTCATTAAAAATGTTTTCTAAAATGCAATGTTTAAGCAGTATTTCAGTTCTAAACATGGATAACACCGCATAAATATTTATTGAATGCATATTATTTCAGATGGAATCGATTTTATTTATTTTTAAGGAAAATGGACCAGTGACATCAGTAAAACAATAATTCCCTTTTGGATTGGCATGGTAGTTATTTAACTATAGAAATACATTTGAATTCATGATTTTTATTGCTTTGTCTGTTTGCTTATTTTGCGGATACCAGCCATATTATTAAACAGACCTCACCCAGTCCCATTGTTTTCTATAGCGTATTAGTCAAAATATAAACAGGAAGTGCCCCGGAAAGCCCAATTTATACAGTAAAGTTAAATATCTTACTTTCTATACACAGTTTAGAATATTTGCAAGCACAGACTGAATATATACGTAGTAACTATAAATGCATCTGAGGCAGTTTAATTTTTTTTCAATACATTTATTTTGTTTTTAAGTGGCCCAGAGACTTAAGAACCGGTTCACACACAGTGCATATGTGCTACGTATTTTAGAAACCTGCATCTAAAAAAATACGCTGCGTATTCCAGTCTGGCGTATTTTCTAGACACGCATTTCTATTGTACTTACACAAATCCAGTGTGAATGCTCCCTCGGTGTTCATGGTTCCTCCTACCTGGCCACATCTTGAGCGTGGACTATAAACGGCAGCAAAAATGAGAAGGCAAGTGGTCCAGTGTACGCGTACTCGCGTCATATGCTAGTGTGGCCGGCAACAGGTAAGTGCTATAGGTTTTCATGCCACAGCTTTTATTTATGCGCGCCATATATACGGCGCACATAAAAGTTCTAGTGTGAACCTAGCCTTAACAACATCTAAGAACAAATAATTATGGCCTTTGTGTTGAAAGCCCTGAGTCCTATAAGGAAACGGCTCTGTCACTACTGATAAGGTAAAGGAGAAATATCTGTCCATTCCACCTGTTCTCACTCAGTCTTATCATCAATTCTGTCCTTCATGGATTGTTTGAGGCCAAATTTAATGGTCACGGGGTTTAAAGTGAGAAATAAGAAGTAGTACGCTACTGATGGGATGCCACACTTACTGACTTAATGGAAGACTACAGATTAAAATTGATTTTTTTTGTTGTTTATTTTTTTAAACAAAAAGGCAATAGTGAAGTGATCAGTGAACTCACAGAACGGGTTCTGGAATGAAAATAAAAAATGATCATATTAAACCACATGGCCTGTTTTTCACTGCTTGGAAGAAAATCAATATTTCGTATGTTTGCGCTCCTCAAGCTCTTATGTAACAATTGGTATAATCCTGAAAACAAAAGTTGACACTATGATTAAGTGCCACCGGCACGAAACGCATTAGGAGGTGCTATTGATGTTTTTAAACGATTTTGGATGACTTGAATCCTGTTTTACTATGCCAAAATAAACATTGCTGCTTTTAACTTTGGGAGTGCTGGAGCCTTTTTTTGCACATACTTCCAGGACTGGGTCGATCCTCCTTGGCATCCCATTGGATTTTACAGACTTTTGACTGTTTTCTGCGGATTATGGGGATTGAGCGGTCCTAAATTTTGTTGCTTATCTGAAAACAAAAGGTGACATTTCTTTAATAACGAATCAAATCGCTTTTAACTCAGAAACATTCCAGATCAGTCCTTAGTTCCGGAACCTTCAGGGTTTGTAAAATCATTTCGGGCATCGTTTACTAAAGGCCAAATAGTCGCATAGAGCTGTGAATTAACATCTATCTGCCACTTCACCATGTTCTCTTACTGAGCAAACTCCGCGATGTGGCGAATATGCGACTAATTTGGGTGACTACGATAGTAGTGATCTTATAGAGCACTTTGTATGTGTGTGCACAGGTACTTCTACTATTGACTAAAGCAGAGGAGTGTGTCGAAGAAGCAAATGTGACTAGATGAAGTGCTCCAAATTCACCTGGTTGACTTTGCCACTTCAGACTGGTGAATTAGGGGTCTGAATTGGTATGGACTCTGCAATCTAGTACTTCTATTCAACTAACTACACCACATATTGCATCCAACAGTGATCGCCGCAGTCCGCTTGTTCAACAAGACTAGTCGCCACTTAGTCAATAATGAGAACTGAATCTGCAACTATTTTCGTGATGCGACTTGAATTGTAGCAAGGAGAATTCTACAAGTGAATTCATCCTTTAGTCAACGAGGCCCTTAGGGTCTTATTCATGGAAGTGTGAGTTTGACTGCCAAAGTGTATTCACAATACTCCGACAGTCGCAGATTCACTTCTCCTTATTCACTAAGAGGCAGATTCACATAACAAAGAAACAAATGGCGACAGACGCTGGTGAATATGTAGTGCGGCATAGCCATTTGAAGAGTAGTAGGATGCAGATGGAAGCATAGTGATATTCCACCAGTCAAGTACAGTCACATCATCATTACTGCCCCACTAACTGTATATAAGTGAAAATTACATCCCTTCTACTTGGGACTCTGCATTTATAGTAATTAGTGCAGGGATAGCAAACTAATCACTAAAGAAGACAGTGCAGCCTGGCCGATTTTCTGCTCGACTCAGCCTTGGGTCACATGACTGCATCGTATGACCCAAAGATTTACCTGTAGAAATATAGTACTGCCAGTAAATTGCAGGAGAATCCTGGGCTTTTCTTGCGGAGTGGGAAAAGGGACGGTGGGTGGAATTTTTTTTTTTAAGGAAATCTGTCTCTAGCAGGCTGGAAGTATCTGCAAACATTTTACAGAGCAGATCCCACTCATGTTATTCACTGTGTCTGTGGCTAGGTTCACAATAGCGTATGATGCACGGCTCCAAAAAAAAAAAAAAAAAAAAAAAGAAAAATTCTTTCCAGAATATTTTTCTATTGTTCTTACCAGTGACAGTGTGAACTTCACAGCACTTCCGATGTGGTCGCATTTTGTGCGCGGCGTATCATACGCCTGCCAAAATGTGACACAGCATTCCAGACCCAGGGTATGTGCGTCATTCGCTAGTATGTCTGGAACTGGGTAAGTACTATCGGCTTTCATTAAGCCATATTTTTTTTTCACACTAGCATATTATGTGCTGCGCATAATACACTAATGTGAACCTAGCCTAAGAGAACATAAAGCAGAACACTGCTTCATATACAAACACAATATTATCTGTCAGTCATGGAAAGGGAGGGGCCAACTAGCTTACTATAGCATATCTTTGTGCATACACCCTAAATGCAAATAATATTTTAATGTGAGATTTTAAAATTACCTGAACTGGAATTAAAATTTAATAACAACCTGTTTAAAGCTATAATGTAAAATCTTTATTGCTGCTTTAATATAATTAACATCTCAGAGTATGCCTGGCATGTATGAAAAGCTTTTCCCAAACAAAATGCAATTCAGAATTTCCAATTACACAGTATAGTATGCAAATTCAGAATCAGTCATTTTGTATGAGGGCCAATTTGGAAGAAAGACATATATAACACATCTGTTACATGCATGGTTTACAAAATGCCATATGCCAAGTGCAGAACTGTATTTAAAGCAATCCAAATCTTGCTAAATACATTTTTACATCATACTATAACTGATGGTGTCATAAAAGGCTTCATTAAAGGAACATCACACTGACCAATTAGACAGGATCAGCACTGGGCCTCCTCCTCCAACAGGCTTTTTAGAAGAACCCTCCCTTGTCACCATTATTTGCATGCCTTTACAATTAATAATTTTTTAAGAACAGCAGGAGTTCTGAATAGCTGTTGCTATGAAATAAAATGGTACATAATGTTTGAAAGATAAAAATGTAAGGGGAGAACATAAGCTGGTACCCCACTTCCTGTCCAGTCTCAGGAGAAACCGAAACCCTATCCCTACCAGCCTCAGCAGAAACCGGAACCCTATATTCCTACCAGTCTCAACAGAAACTGGAAACCAATATACCTACCAGCCTCAGCAGAAACCAGAACCCTATATCCCTACCAGCCTCAGCAAAATCCGGGACCCTATATCCCTACCAGCCTCAGCAGAAACCGGAACCCTATATTTCTACCAGTCTCAACAGAAACTGGAAACCAATATACCTACCAGCCTCAGCAGAAACCAGAACCCTATATCCCTACCAGCGTCAGCAAAATCCAGGACCCTATATCCCTACCAGCCTCAGCAGAAACCGGAAGCCTATATCCCTACCAGCCACAGCAGAATCTGGGACACTACATTCCTACTAGCCTCAGCAGAAACCAGAACCCTATATTCCTACTAGTCTCAGCAGAAACCTATATTCCTAAAAATCGTCATTCGGTTCTTTGCCAAGGAAGTCCTCTGTGAATAAGAGGTAGCGAATTCCAGGCAGAGCAAACGAATACAAATTTGCTATGCCTGGTGAGTTTGCACTTAGTGATTGGACAGCCCATTTATAGTCTACTTTGTGGATATTTGTGGACAGCCCATTTATAGTCTACTTTGTGGATATTTGTGGACAGCCCATTTATAGTCTACTTTGTGGATATTTGTAGACAGCCCATTTATAGTCTACTTTGTGGATATTTGTGGACAGCCCATTTATAGTCTACTTTGTGGATATTTGTAGACAGCCCATTTATAGTCTACTTTGTGGATATTTGTGGACAGCCCATTTATAGTCTACTTTGTGGATATTTGTGGACAGCCCATTTATAGTCTACTTTGTGAATTTTGTTTGGTAGTTGTGAAACATACAGAGAGTGTTTGACCTGAGATTTTCAGACTCTGGTCTCATATTTTAGCATATATCGATTAATTAACTGAGTCTTGTTTTTTTAATTTGGCTTAAAGTATTAAGTAAGTAATGTTTAAATTGTGGAGAGGGGTTTAAACTGCATTCACTGAATAGTTCAACCCATTTATTTACCATGCTCCATTTTGGGTTAGTGTCTCTTTAATAAAAACAGCTTTATAGTCAGAGCCTAGGGACAATGAAGACATCTGCAGTCCCAGAGTTTACTGTTTATTTCTTACTCTCATTAGCGAAAAACCCCTCCAGCCTCATTAACACTGTCATTAACGCGGAGCTCCTTTATCACAGAAGCTGAACACTGCTGCCTGTCAATCAAGCACCACCAGCCGACGTCAGAAATTTAATAAGCAGTCTGCTGGCCTTTTAACAAATTACAATCATAATTAAATTAAATGGATAAGATTAGAGCTCTGCATTTTCCAAGACGAGTTATGACAAATTAACAACTGAAAAATAGTTGTAGAGTGGGCAGCTACTCATGTGCTAATCAGCAAACGAACCCTGCACTTTGTAACGAATCGCCCACATACGCAGAGACCAATGGCGGAAAGATTATATGTGGATCTAGATGCATTAGGACTCATTAGTCTTTTTCCCCATTCCAAAAGATTAATTTCTCGATTTTCTTGTGTCAATAAATGTTTTCTTTGTAGGCAGGTATGGATAATGGACAGTTTATAATGTATCTTCTCAGATAATAAACACTCAGGGGGTTATTCACTAAGGTGCGAATTCAACTGTCGAATTCACAAACAGCGGATTACCATAGTAAATCCGTGACAATTTCCCCATTGTAAACGTTGTGACAATTTTTTAAAGTTAAGTTTGCAACAATTTTCTCATTATAAATGAGTGAATAACCCCCTGAGGGTCGAAATGTATTAAACTAGGAAAGACTGCTCTTGGTCTTTCCGAGTTTATCGCGTGACATCTTGCATTGTTCTCGCAAGATTTTTTTTAAATTTTTCGAGATCAAGTTTTTTTAATCTCGATTTTATACAATGAAAAGGTGGCCATGCTAATCATGTAAAGTATGGCCACCTCTTCCATGGAAAAAAATTCAAAAAAATTGAGAATGAAAAACTCAATCTCGAAAAAAAATCTCATGAAAACAATGCGAGTGATGACAACATTGTTTTCCTTTGAAAAGATCTAAGGCGATCATGGGAAAATGATGTCACTTCAGTTGGGAAAATTTAAATGACTATGCTACCACTATCGTTTGGCTGAACACGCCACACTACGCATCAAATACAATTGGAACTGTTGATTTCTGGTCAAGGGAATCTGCTGTTTAGTGAATAAGGAGTAGCAAATTTATCACTGTCCAAGTGTAGGAACTCAAAGAGGAGCAAATTCACTAACACCTGACACACTGGCATTTTGATGAATAAATGCCCTGTATATTTTAGCAGGCAGAATACCCAGCATCTGCCCAAAACTAGACAACTTGCTTTTTTTCTCTGAAGAGCAGGTTTCAAGATTTGTAACACTGTTTAAAAGTCAATTTTCATGCTAAATATATATATTTTTTTAATGTAAAAACACTGTCGTTTAAAAGAAAAAAAGTTTTTTCTTTGTTTTGGGTATAGTTCTCCTTTAACGTGTCATACCAGGTAACACAAGCCTATGAAACTGCAATGATCCCTAAAGCAATGATAATACTATATACTTGATGCGGGTGTGGTTTGTTTAGCTGAATGAAAGACAAACAGTACAGAATATTAAATATTATTAACAAAATAAATACTTTAGTAACAATGCTGAAGTAGAACAATAGCCTAATTGTCAATGAGCAACACGAAAGGAATTTACCACTGAAACTATGTGGAAATATACAATCAGATACTTTAACACCGCGTAGCCTATTTATTGTGTCAGTTAAAGGACACATCTTTCAACGTGCCAAATCCCTAACTCCAGACAAAATGACATCATAATTAAAGTCTTTAAAAGTCAGACCCTTTTCTGGTTCTGTCCTGAAACAGATTTGAAGCCCAAAAGATCTTTAGAATTGATCGAC
Organism: Pipa parva; assembly: GCA_019650415.1. NCBI lineage: Eukaryota > Metazoa > Chordata > Amphibia > Anura > Pipidae > Pipa > Pipa parva. Next base: position 3,797 of record WMED01024733.1, on the reverse strand, counting down.
AGGGCAATTATATTGCTTTTTGATGCAGAGGCAACATTTACCTCGGACAGCAATGAGAACAGCGCCTCTGCAGGGGAAAAATAGATAGTACTAGTACAAAATTTCATCAAGTTGGATTCTTGATTTTTATTGGTTTGTTTTGTCTCGTTATGCTGGCCGCAGCCAAATTAGTCAAGGTTAGGCGAGGTCAAGGAACCCTATACCTCCAAACCTTGGGGAATTCTTCTTACATCCACATGGGACCTCAGCTGCCAAACTACCCCAATTATTACCGACAGGTATTAATTACTATGCTATCTTACAGAATGACCCTAATGCTACTCTCAAACCACCTAGAAGAAAAGTACATTACAGACTATGTTGGGCAGATTAAGTATGCCAACTGGGACGTACCATCCCCAAATCATGGATGTATTAACAGACCACTGACTGGCTATTGCTTATACTCTCTCTGCAGCTAAGGAAGCCTGGCAAAATAAGTACCCCTATCCATAATAATCCATCATAGGAATTCACTGGCCACATTTTCTCAACATGACACCACTGCTGATGATACAAGAGATGCAACTAAACAGAAGCATTGCACAATAACTGAACAAGGGCATTGTAACTGGAAGAGCAAAGGAACTTCTAACCCCCTAGAAAAGGGGTCAGCAAACTTTGCAGTGGAGGGAGCCATTTTGCTCCCTCCTACACTGGGGAATTTTATTTTTACGGAGAAGAAAATTTGGAGGGGAGCACGCTTCTGAACACATGACCTGCCAACGTCCTATCAGAAGAAGCATCAAAGATCATAGGCGGGGCAAGGGAGGAGCACTCAGAGCCACATGCGGCTCAGGAGCCTCAGTTTGCCTACCCCTGCCATAGAATATATTGTATCTTCCAGGACAATCTCTCTGTGCTGGGCACTGGACACCCTTACTGCCCTCATTGTAAAAAACATCCTTTTTCTACCTGTAGATGGAGATTTCTTATTTCTAAATTCAAGGAACCACTCTATGAGCCACCAAAGCCATTTTATTTTCTTAAAATGGCCCTTTAAAAACACCTACATCATGTGATATTATTTATAATGTACTATATTCTCACTGCAATATCAAAAACTGCAGGTGGTTTAAACAAATGTTAAGCTGATGTAGCCAAATAACTTGCATTCTGCATGGGATTAAAATAACTAAGCAGATACCCCTCTGACTTTTAATTAATGCTTGAATGTGTGTGCAGCCTGCTGAAACCGAAAAAGATATGGTCATTTCTTTTTTTATATCACATGCTATTAAACGTGGTAAAAACATAACATATAATATCACAGTGTTACTACAGCACCCTAAACGGAAGGAACCTATACGCGCTAAATTAAACTGAATAAAAATATCTTTATGTACAATTATTTCAGAGGAGGTTATGGGGGAAAAAATAATGGATGGAAATTCTAACCTGATATAGTAACTCTTAACAACCAATCATACATTTGGTTAAACCAAGGGTCGGCAGTCTTTACAGAGGAGGGAGCCCTCCTCCACCGTTAAAAAATGCTTCTGGAGCCGCAAAGGGGGAGAAGCGCGTATACTCCTGATTACATGACCTTCTGACGTCCCATCACAAGACATGTTAGAGGTCATGGGCTGGTGACCAGCTCAGAGCCGGACAACGCAGCCAAAGAGCAACATGTGGCTTGTGAGCCGCAGTCTGCCGACCTCTGGGTTAAACGGTTCTAACTGCAATATACCAATGAAAACCTAATTGCTGAAAAAATGGTTGCTATGGGTTACCACCTGTAAAAATATGCACTTCTTTTTGTAAACATTTATAAAAAGATATATAAATATTTTTATATTGCTATTTAAGAGATTAAGATGGCTACAACTAGCAGAGATACAAACGACAAAATAGCAATAAAAATCAGGAATTTAACTTGAAAGGACCACCTGCAGTTATGTCAACCTATGTGGTTTTCCCACAAATCCCACCTGAACAGGATTACAGCTGCTTTATCCTCAAATTGATATTATGATCCAGGCCATTAGTTGTGGATTTCCAAGACTTGCATTGTTTGAGATTAACAATATATTTGTAACATCCGAGTCATAACTCCATCATCCAACATTGAAAACATCTTGTTTGTTAGAAATACAATGAGATTCATACAGGTTTGGGTACAAGGACTCTTCCTGAAAAATGTTGCAACAACAAAAATCTGGTTCTGGGTCCTCTGTTGCCTCTCTCCAGCAAAATGGGGGGGAGGGGGGTGGAATGAGAACAATTTTTATATCAAATAAAAAAAAAAAAATTAAAACTATATAAGTAGGAAGTACTCAGCAGAGTACAAAGGGATTATTCAAACCTAAAAAGATGGGAAACATTTAGTTCCCCTTTTAAGACTTGCCCCACCCCAATCCTAGCAAGCTACTGGAAAAAACCACACCTACCAGATACATCCAGGGCCGCTTCTACTGATGGGCGATGTAGGCGACGGCCCAGGGTGCAGTCAACCCATTGCTAAACTTGACCTCCTCGCCCCCGCCGCCACAACTGGCCTGTGCCCCCCTCTCACCTCCAACAGAGTTCCAGCGACGCACCTCCTCCAATGAGGTAAGTTGAATGAGACAGTGCCCCTTGCTGCTTCGGGTCTTATCTAATAAGTTTTCAGCACAATCACCACACTATAGTATAAAGAATTAAGGGGGTTATTCACTAAGGTGTGAATTCGCAAACAGCGGACTCCCATAGAAAATCCGCAATTTTTTAAAGTTAAGATTGCGACAATTTTCCCTTAATAAAGACGCAACTACAACAGTAGCAGCCTATTGCGACTGCCTTTATTTGGAGAATTCACACCTATATGCAACATTTTGGAGTTTAGTGAATAATTCCCTAAGTCTTTCTCTGCAATCTACAGACAGGGATGCCAACAGATTTTATGGGTTTCCTCCAGTGCTACATTTATATCTCAGGAGTTTATTGGCACAGAGTGTTTGATTTCTTAGGCCACACCCACTATCTGGCCATGCCCAAATATGGCCTGACATGACACCTGTCACTTACACTGCAACTGTAACACTGCCTAGTAGTGGACCATTATCTTGGTCAATACCCATTAGTCCACACACAATTGTATCTGGCTGAGCAGCAAACAACAGACCCCATGTACCCCCTTTGCCCATGCTGTTTAAAGGAACTACACCAAGCCCTCTGAAAAGTATAAATAAAAGGGGTATCCAAAGTGGTGTAAAACATGACTTTAGGTACACACCTGTCTTTTGTCTTTGTAAGAACATTAAATTACCCTAACTTAAACCTATAGAGAGTATTAGAACGTGAATCTGACTAATAAATACTAGCCAGCACAATGCTTAGGAGAAAATAAAAGAGAATTGTGCAGAATACATCATTGTCCTTTATTCCTTATGTGATGGACACCTCAGACAGTTACAATGTAACAAAGTGAAAGGAGCAACATCTAAATTAGGCACAGTCACAGTAAAAAGAATTGAACAATGCAAATCATTCAGTGATTATAAGGTCAACCCGGAAGGCTTTGGGGAAATACATTATGTGAAAATTGCCTCTACTTATTTATCTGTGGAATGGGAGATATATTCAGAAATGAAATATCCACAGGACCTTTTCAGAATGTGTTAAGTCAAAGTTTTATTTAATATAATAAAACAAAAATCTACTGGGTGGGACATTATAAGCATATAAGGATAAATAGATGGACAGGCTAACAGACCGACACAAATAGATAGATAGATAGATAGATATAGATAGATAGATAGATAGATAGATAGATAGAT
>WMED01024731.1:0-11164 GCA_019650415.1 Pipa parva | reverse complement strand
TGTGGTCATCTGACACTGTCAGAGGATATAATAAAATTTCCAGGGTTGGCTTGGTTGCCCACCTACCCCTTGTGCAAGCCTTGTTGCATACCTGCTATAATAAGTTACGTTCCCAGGAGACTACTGGACAGAATTGTCCATTATGTGGTCATCTGACACATTGTGACATAACAGAAATGCCCATGGTGGCATGTGAATAGACTAAATGTCTCCAAGCAGATTGTGACCCATGTAAGATTAATAACTTTACACACTGTTCAGAAATAGCCTTGGAAAGCTAATAGAATTCATTGCTATCAATGGAACATGGAATCCTGCTTATATATTTGTGGACTTCCCCAGTCCATAGCTTCCTTAAAATACTCTGTGATCCTGAGTAGGGATATGTAATGACACATGTACCATTTTTAATATAAGCCCTATCTAACTTAGCATCTCAGACTTCTAGGACACTACTTTAAAGTGCACCTGTCACCTCAAAACTCTTAATACTAATTTAGGTTGTACTATTGAAATAAACATTTTTGTAAATATATATGTATTTAATAAAATGTACCTTTATACAGCGTTTTCTCTGACAACCTGCCTTTTCTTTCCCGAGTCAGGTGGTTATGATTGACATTATAGTTTCTCCAATCAGATCCCTGCCAGATCGTGATTTAAGGGATCTGATTGGAGGATCTATAATGTCAATGATTATTTAGCCCCACCTACCCGACATTCGGGAAAGAAAAGTCAGGCTCACAGGGAAGATGACAAAGATAAACTCTGTTTAAAGGTACTTTTTTTAAAAAAAACATATATTTATAAAAAGGTTTATTTCATTAGTACAACCTAGATTAGTATTAGTTTTGAGGTAACCGGTGGCCTTTAACCTTTCACCCCCCAAAAAAACTTGTGAAATGGAATTATATGTCCAGGTTAGACTTTTTCAGTCCTTGTGCATGAGCCGTGGTGATTTCCATTGGCCTAATCTCATTCAAGCATGCAACTGCAGCAAGACTTATGAGCAAGAATGCCAGGAACATTAAAAAATAGGTTGTTGGGACATTATTGGTTGTTTATGAAGCTGGCGTATACAGGTGGGCTACAAGGAAAATTAAATTAAGGATCTAAGTGTCTTCAAACTGGAATCGTACAATCAAAAATGCTTACTACTGCAAGTGAGAATCCACATGACAGTATGGCTGGAATTGGTTCGCAGAAACAAACACGGTACGCTCAATCCACCATACCATTGATTTGTATAAAGAAACGGGTGCCACGGAGTTGGAGGCCAATGCAGTAGGTACAAACGATGCAGAACTCCGGCACTCCCATAAGATAAAAACGTGTGTTTTATTAGCTCATATTAAAATCCAAATATCAAAAAAATAAACAGACAAGTCTAAAAACAAAAGGCACCCTCTAACGCGTTTCGAGCCAGAGCTCTTACTCATAGATAACTATGAAATTGGTTCGCTCCTATAGTTTAGAAACCCACCAAATTTGTGTCTTTCCAAAATCATGGGATTTGTTCCAATTCAAATCTGAGCTTTAAATTTAGTGCATCTCAGATTCTTACTGTTCTGCTATACCAATGAAAGCAAGACAGACACAGGATAAAATGTTGACTGATTTATTAATTCACTGAGAAGGCACATGATTACATGATCTTTGTTCATCCAGGGATCCTCATTTTCTCATGGGTATGTTGTAGTCTTCACAATGTTTCATACCCTGGAAACCAACAGGGACCTTAAGGATCTGTCTGCTAATTAAAGAGGATGGAAAGTCAAAAGCAATAATTGACTGAATTGCTATTGCCTAAATAATCATTATAGTCCGTCTGTTAGACCTTTACCTAGGACAGATTTTTGGAACATATCAAGATTGTTGCAAATAGCAAAATTTCCAGGTTTTAAACAAATGCTGTGAATATAGCCAGTGAAAAACGATAAAATGTTAAGTATAGTCCAGGTCTAAGGAGGTGGGAGAAGCAGTTAGGGAAGCTTTCCAGTTAAAGAAAGAGGTCCTCTGCATTAACGATGTTGACAAACTTATGTCACAGAGATGCAGTGCTCTGCTCATATAAACATTAACCAGAAGCTCTACAAAATCAGAAACATTGTATCAATGCTTTATTGTCCCTTTAAACAATCTATCTGAGGTCTGTATCTTAAAGGGGAATTACAGGATACTAGCTATTTTTTTATATTGTCACATTTTTCATAATACAAACTTTTTAACATACGACTGTTTATATTTTTCAGGAATTTGATGTCATTTAAAAACTAAAGAAATAAAAAAAAAAAACAACGTTTATTTACCCATATTTTTCCTTTTTAAGGAAAAATATAGACCTATGTTTAGATCTTATTTATTTTCCCTTTCATAAGATAATACAATATCACAGCATAGCTTATCATGTGCACAGAACTGCTTTGTCTCTCTCTAATTCCAGTCATTGATATGGGAGTTCCCATATTTATTACTGTCACTGAAGTATTCTGTATTAGGATTACCAGATCACCCCTAAGACCTGTATAGATTTCTGTACAGCCAAGCAGAGTGCAACAGAACTGATTACTAATCAGCATTAAAGGGGGGTCTTTTTTTTTTTTTAGAGATGTTGAAATTTACAGAGATGACCCGAGAGCCTTATTTTCCATGAACAATACCAGAGAGGCATGATCTATTTTGGATCTATATAAAGTACCATTGAGTAAAACTCTACTGACGATACCTCATCCACAGTAAACAATATATAACTCATAAGCCCAACTGTATTGTGAAATGAATGGTCTATGGGCAGTGTAATCCCCACTCTAATTATAATAAAATGGGGAAAAAAATTGGACATCAAATATTTTAAGGATATTAAGAATGTATCAGTTTAACTCTGGGATAGTGTACCATTACAATCCTCCTATTCTTTAGCATGGAAACCCCCATACCACTTTACTGAAATCCAAATTATACCCAACAACAGAGAGGAATAAACATTCATACCGTTAAGAAAAGCAAAAGATATTACAGGGGGATAATGTTAGTAATTCTAACAGGTGAGTGAGAGTCCCACACTAACCCTTTAATTTAAAGGGGATGTTCACACAGTCTATATACAATACTTTGTTTTTTAGGTTTTAGAGGAAACAGTTACTTTTATGCTTGAATTTAGTCAGTTAGAAACACTGTCAGTTGGTGTGTAATTATGCATTGGGTAGATAGTTAAACAATTAAGGGGGGTTATAGGCTAAATATCCGAACTGTTGTGTAAAGTTGTGAATTCGCCAGCTAAATACAGTCACAATAGACTGCTACTGTCGCAGTTGTGGCTTTATAATGAGAATATTGTCAAAGTCACAACTTTACTATGGAAATATTGTCACAGTCACAAATTTAAAAATTGTCACAGCCGCGACTTTACAATGGGAAAATTGTCGGGGTAGCGGATTTGCTATGGGAAACCGCTATTTGAGAATTCGACAGTCAAATTCTCACTTTAGTCAATAACCAATAATGCTGCAGTGATCTTAACGCTAATTAATGACCACGGGAGGAAAACAACGTTTGAACCAGACAGGTATAGTCTATAGACGGGTACATCTCTTGAAACATCGACATCTATCCAAACTTATTTGCCCACATTTACCTTTATGGCACAAATATTTTGGACAACCGTTCAACTATACAGTCTAATAACATTCTATTCTTTTATTCCCAATAAGAGGAATATATGACGTCAAGGACCCTTTACAGTCAACCTGAAACTGATGCCAAAAGCCAATATTAAAGCTTTATTTGTAGGTAAAGTTCTTGGACGACAGAAATCCTGTACCTGACATCAATAATTTATCACTAAGTCCTATACCCCCTTTTTCACTCCTAATCTGCACAAGCATGGTCACTTGTCCTGAATCTTAACATTTTCATATTATTAAAGCTATCTAGAATGTCAGAGAGTTTGGTAAACATGTAAGTGTTATGTGAATAATTATTATAAACATATACGTAGAATATTTTCAAAGACCCTGTTCTATTCCCCAAATTATATGTTCTGTATATCAACAGCTATTCTGAATATAAAGAAATAAGTAAACAAGTAGAAAGTTCAGGCTGGTTTACCCTAAGTAAAAAGTTTGCTTTACAGTTCTGTTAATGAACTCTTATCTGTACTAAAGGAAATCACACAGTGCAGTCATTGCATTTAACAACTTTGGCATAATTACAATAGAGTCAAAATATAAAAGAGAGATACAGTAGTTCCTCCATCTAATCCGGTAGAAGTTCTGGTCAGTTAATCAGATATAAACCAAAGTATAGTACACGTGCATGCCTGTGTTTGCCTGTTTTTTTTTTCCAGAATCAGAACAATGAAGGAATATGGTATAATCCTACAATGCAGAAACAGTTAAAATGCCTTCATAGGAAAGCATAAGGGCGAAATTTATTAAACCGAGAGAAATCTCGCATTGTTCTTGGGAGATTTCTCGAGATCTCAAGATCGAGTTTTTCGATTTTGAGTTTGAATTGTTTTTTTGATGGAAAGGTAGCCATATCTTACATTAGTAGCATGGCTACTTTTCCATCGAAAATTTTGAAAAAATCAGGATCAAAAATTCAGTCCCAAAATCTCAAAAGAAATTTCGCGAGAACAATGCGAGATTTCTCCCAGTAAACTTGGAAAGATCCAGAGCGGTCTTTCCGAGTTTAATAAATTTTGCCCAAATTATTAGAAATGTACCAACTGGTCAAAGACTGCCAAGATCTAGTATCACTTACAAATTCACTGGTTTCCTGCAGTTAAATGATGACATCAAAATTAGGTTTGCTAGAGATTACTAGATCTGGACAAGCTTTGGCTAAGTTGGTGACCAGAATTAAGGTATGTTTTCACATTAGACAATGGAGTAACCTTATCAAGGCACCGGTTATACAAACACATTTATTAAATAGTGAAATAGTGAGCCAGTTTCTGCAACAATATACAGTAACTAGCCGACGGACCCTTACTTTTTATCTCTGACAGTCTGGCACCAAATGTAACATTAGTATCCAACTCTGCCAGTTTGCACATTATCACAGATAACATCTTCTTAAAAAAAAAAATCAACAAATATAAAATGAAATGAATATGCAAAGTCCACACTATTGATTGCCCATATAAAATAAGAATAAATGGAAAATGCTAGATATTTCATTAAAATGGTCTGAGTGATAGAAACAAAGTTATATAGTGATTGTGCCAAGGTTTATACACTAGCAGAAGAATATATGATAAATCTTGCATCTTTATTTTAGTGCTGCAATATATTTTGGGTAGATCAGGATGTAAGGCTTATCGCCCCCATAAAATGTAATTATAACATTATGGAATCCAGCTTAGCAGGAGAACTCATTGCTTCATTGTGCTGACATATATTAGACAGTTGAAACATGTCATCTCGGATTCATCAAAATAACCTGTTTCAGATGTCAAGCTATCACATTAATTCCATTTGGTTTTAAAGGACACCAACCTGTGAAATCTTTTAAACCTTTTATGATGGTGGGAGTCATTGTGAGTTTTTGCAGGGAGGGAACTCAAATCAAATAAATAAAGTCAAAATGTTCAACAAATACAGTAGAGGATGGAATTCCCATTACTTAGTCATCAGATGACCACAAATCTTCCCTCTCATGAACAGTCTTTGTAACCAGGACACTTTCAAATGCATCATTAATTATTTGCCGATTTTCAGAAACAAGACTTTCTCCGTCCTCCAGAAAACTTTCTGAATCTGCTACAGACTTCTTATTTTCATTCACTAGAACAACTTCATCTGCTCTGATGTTGCCTTTTGGTTCTGAAGCTTCTAGCAAAGACTGGAAGAAACCTTCACTTTTTGCTTCTGACATTGCAAATTTAATGATGGATTCATCTTGGATCCCCTTTAATTGTGTCACTAATATATCACTATCCACATTCTCTAAGGTTGTTTGGCTGGAAAATACATTTTCACTATTGCTCTTCTCTGAGTGTCCATTTAACATGAACCCATCTAGTCTGTCGTGTTCTTTGCTATGATCATCTACTCCATTGACCTTTTCCCCTTCTTCAATTTCTTGCATTCTATCTTTCACATCTACAGAAATATTCATTTCACAGGATTCAGAGGTCCTGAGTTCTACATCTTCAAATATTTGTTTACTTGCGCTGTCTTCTATTTCAGAAGCTTGACTGGTTGCTCTAGCATTTGGAGAGCTTCCATATGAAGAAATAGTGCCTTCATTGTCTGAAATTACACTGTCTTCTGATTGGTTTAATTGATCAACTAGTTGTTCTTCAATATGAGTGTCATGTGGTTCTGCTTCAGTGATAATTTCAGAACTTTCAAAGTCATTTAAAACAAAGTCAGTACTCCTTTCTATATTGGTATCAACTCTATATTCGACAATGTCTTCAATGCTCTCCTCCTCAGAACTTTCTTTTTCTTTTTCACTTTCAAAAACATCATGTTTAAGATCTCTAGCTGCATCATCAAGGTCAATTTTTGCTTCTCCTAGCCCTGCCATCTGTTCCGATATAATGATCTCTGTTTTTGAAATTTCTGACATCATAAAGTCAACAAGGTCATCATTCATTTTTTTATTTGAAGTTTCTTCCTGTTCCATAGACTCTGACACTTCATCGTCTTCTAAATCTGGGTCCTCAGTTATATTAGTGGCTTCAGAATTTCTTTCAGAAAAATGGACTAATTTTATTTCTGGAAAATGGACAAATTCTTCTTCAGCCTTAGAAATAATTAAATCACTGTCTTTGTTTATTAATGCTGGAGAATCTGAATCTGGATAATCTCCATATTCATCATTATTTTCACATTCTGCATCACTGTTATCGTTGGGTTGCTCAGGTGGTAATTTTATTTGCTCTTCAGATAGGTCTTCGAAATCATCTTCGAGGTTAGGAAGTGGCGTTGTGTCTGGCAAAGTTTGATCTATCTGATAATCTTTACTTATTTCAAAATCTTCACTTTTCTGAGAATATAATGAGATTTCTTGTGAGTCTGCGGATTCTTCTGATTCTGAGTTTTCATTCTCCATCTTGCTTTCTGTTATGTTGACAGGTTTATCCTCCAAGCTTTTCACTTGTTCATCAAACATTTGTTGATTTGCAAAGTCTGACACTTTAAGGTTGCTTTTATTTCCTAAAGGATCAGCAGTAAATATTTCAGCAAGGTTCTCAGATGAAGTTTCAGAAGGCTGCACAGATGCACTGCTATGGTATCTACTAGGTTCCTCTTCACCTTTATTTGACTGTTCTGCAAGTAAATGTTTGTTATATTCTTCCCTAATAAATTTAACTTCATTATCATGCTCCAAATCAAGCTCTTCGTTCTCTTCTTCAATCATTTCTTCATTTTCTGAATTCAGGTGCTGCTCAGATATCTGGGTTATCTGATCAATTTCTGTAACATTTGATCCGGACACTAAATCTATAACATCCTCCATATCAACAAATTCAGTATCTGAAACTGCTGAACCACGGCAAATATCTTCATCCAGTAATTCCTTGTTTGTACCATCCGATCCTTCAAACACTTCAAAAGTCTGTTTAGTTTCATCCAAACTTTCATTTACTTCATCTATAGCAATTTCATCATCAAAGCGACATTCCTCTACTTTTTCATCGGTTGTATTTTGATTTTCATTGACTGTGTTCTGCTTTTGCACAATCTGACAAACAGTAACATCTTCCTCATCCATCAAGTCTTTGGTTATGTGTTCATTGCAAGAACCAGATGTTTCTTGTTCTGTTAATGACTCCTGTTGAACATTTTTTTCAGTATCCTCTTGCATACTTTCTGATTTGTATGCTGTACCACGTTCGACTTGCTCAATAACAGAATTTTCATCTGAATCGATCAAATGATCAGCCTCACTTTCCTCTTCCAAACTATTATTGTCTTCTGTTTCAGGATTGTTATTTTGTTGGTATTCTTCATCTTTAATGATTTGTATGTCTTGTTTTCCATTGCTTTCAGATTCGGATCCGCAGAACAGCTGTGAGCTAACCTGACGATGAAGAGTCTCTTCAACATTTTCTTCAATCTCAACAAACTGTTGACTAAATTCCTCTGTAACATTTTCACTAAAGATTTTATTTCCTTCATCTGGAGATTGTTTACTTTCCTGCATCATGCATGTCAACTCGACACAATCTTGCTCATCATCTAAATGATACGTATTTGTTTCTTCGATCTCTTGCGGTTTTTCTTCACCAAATAAATAATCTTCATTATGCTTAACATCGCTAAGACGGTTATCTTCCTTGTCAGATAACTGTTCCTTGTCTTGCGTAGAATTCTGAACATAGAGATGAACTTCTTCTTCATCGTATAAATGGCTAACTTGATCATCCTGTGGATATTCATGATCACCTCCAGCATTATTCTTCAGATTAGATATGTGTTCTTTATCTTCTGAAAGCATGATGTATTTTTCTTCTGTTGACTTTTTACTGCTGTCATCAGTACTGAGCTGAACACTTCCCTGCTCCTCAAGCCTTTCCTCTTCAAAAGCAACTTTATCATCAATCACTTCTTCAGCACTGAGAGACTGACTGACCTCCCCTGACTGATTAATGTGTTGTTTTTCTTCAACCAACTCAAAATTATTTTGTTTCTCTATGGTAGGTTCCTGTATGTGCTCTTTATCTAGGAGCAATTTGTTAATATTGCTTGACTGGTTAATGCTTTCTTCAACAACAGACCGTTCACTGTGAACCACTGCATCATAAGTACTTTCCTCATTTTCTTCAAGACTGTCTTGTTTAGAATACATTAACTTAGTATCATGTATTGCATCACTAAATTCCAAACTTTCCAAATGTTCTTCCTTATACTTTATGTCACCTTGATCTCTGTTACCCCAACCATATTGCCAAGTGACAGATTGATTAATAAGCTTTTCAGCCTCAATTAAATTTACTGTAGGGGTGGTTCTTTCTAACTGCTGACTTTGCAGAACATCCAAAATGATGGCTTCTTCCTGTTTATCTTTGATTTCTTCTAGGCAGATGTTTCTATTTTCTAAACATTCACCCTCATCATGTGAAGTATGAACAGTACTCAAATCTTCATCTACTGTCTTCAAAACAGACTCCATCATCTCTTCTTCTGAAACTTTCTGCTGGGAATCACTTTCAACATGATCCACAAGATGAATTTTATTCATAACAGCATCTTCTTTAAAGTGGTCAACTTTATGCAAAGCATTTAAATGCTCAGTATCCTTTCTAAAAATATGTTCGTCTACGTTTCTAGACAGGCTAGGGAAATTGGAGTATGAAACTGCTTCCGTTTGATTTTTCTTGAAAACATTTTCAGGCTGGGGTTGTTTTTCTAAAATGTTATCAGCTTTAGGTGTTGTCTTGATTTCTTTCGCATCTGCTGCTTTGGTGTATTTAAGCCTTTGAGATTGAAGAACGGAGCTAACTTTCTCGAATTCTTTGGTAACAGGACTTGACCTTATTTGAGCTGCAGAGGAGCTTCTAACATTCAAAAAGTTATTTGAAGGTTGCAGTAGTTCGTGTTTGTTGTCAGTCTGCCTTTTTCTGTAAGTCACTCTTTGTTCTCTGGAATTGGAAATAGGCTTTCTTGTGTTTTCAGACTGTCTTCTTCTGGCATGATCACGATCCAACATAGCTTCTAAAATTAAACAGACAGGAGGGTAAGAACCTCTTGAACACAAAACTTTATATCCTGACAAAAAATGTCAATAATGATACTACAATAATCTCATTGTTATTTTAGCTCATATAATAGATGCAGTTTTCTGGTCTCTTTGTTTATACTGTCACTATACTATTATTTTCTATGCTTTAAAGAGGAACATTAACATCATAAATTAATAGAATAGAGCTTTTTATAAATAAAACAGGTTTCTGGCTATTAGACAAGTAGCCTTGAAGATTTAGATGCAAGGATTGCTACCCAGGGGATGAAATTTTTTTATCTGGGGGGGGGGGGGGGGGGGGGGGGGGTGTATGCTTAAGGTAATCTGTCCAGTTCATATAAATCCATCAGATTTTAGACAATAGTCTTAGAACATAATATTTTTGTGTCTTTGTCAAATGACTCATGTTGTCCATAACTGATAAAAAGCATTAGTCACTATCAGGAAAGCAGATGGACTCTCTATTCAGTGAGTTTCTGCGGCTTCCTGCTTTGACTCACTTAACAACCCCTTGTTATGCCCCAAGCATTCATTAGCCAGTAGCCATCAAACTGCAACCCCCCTACATAAAACTCTCACAAAAGAACATGTGATCTCTGAAACAACTGAATGTTACATTCCCATGACGATAGAGAGAAAAAATAGATACAATAAATGACCATGCAATAGAGGATGTTTAAAAATATTGTTAACCGCTGTTTTTATTCTATCCGTTCTATGTAATTCAGTGCAACTTTTTGATGACGCTTAAGGTTAAAAAAAAATGAAAAAATGTGTCTCATACCAGTTATTTTGTATTCCACACCAGGCAAGTCGATTCTTGTGCTCTCTGCCTCTAGAAGCGATCTAGAACAAAAGTATACATTAATTCTTTTGTTATGATTTACGTTAATTGGAAAAGCTGAAACCAATATAGAAACGAAACACTGAGCTGCTCCTTCTTAAACATGCCCCTCTTATCAGGGTTAGAAAATAACTTGATAAAAGTAAAACTGTGAGATTTTTTGGAGGCTACAAGAATGCAGAGGGGTTTAAATGACTGTAAGCCTCTGAATTCCTCATCAATAAGCTATATTATACACACTCACATGAAAAGACACATTTGTCAAATTTTATGGTCTGACATTGCCCTAAAGGTAAAATCTATTCTGAAACAAGACTTCATGCTCTTTAAATTTGATTGGTCACTTTACATGATATACCGAATTTGCTGGCGTATAAGACGACTGGGCATATAAGACGACCCACAACTTTTCCAGTTAAAATATAGAGTTTGGGATGTACCCACCGTATAAGACTAACCCTCTTCCAATGCAAATCCTGCTTGGATTGGTCAGCTCTCCCTGCCTGCCCAGCCCTCCCTGTCTCCAAGAATATCAGAGCACCATCACACTGTGCTACCCCACAACTCCCTCCCTCACTTGCTTCCTGCACAACCCCCCCTCCCACACTTGCTTCCCCCACA
>WMED01024730.1:0-11164 GCA_019650415.1 Pipa parva | reverse complement strand
CTATATCGATATTGATACCTATATCCATCCCCATAGACGCAACCAGTACCACTGCTTCTAAAGATATCTGTATCGCTGGGATAAATACATATAATGCTCTAGCAGTGCTATTGCCGCATAATAATAAATAGGCTACGGGGATATCACCCAATATCACTAAATCTATGGCGATATCTGGAGATATGAGAAATACGACTTTAGTAAATATGAATAGTGTAGCCTAGACACCTGTGCTTATTTAATAAACTCCATATTCATGAAAGAATGCAGCACTTGGTTGCCTAGTGATTACAATGCATTGTAAGACGAATAGTGCCCCCATGCAACACCTCAATGATCTCCTCACCATAATCCTAGCCTCACTCTGTGCCCCACTGTCCTGCCCTATCTTTCTAATGGATGGCCAACACCTTCCCCAATGTGGCACCGCCCACCATTTCACTGCATCATCACATGATGCGCCCATGACATGATGGCTACCCCCCCTTAAAATTTTTCTGCAGACACCCATGATAGTAGGAGTGGCGTATTTTACCAAATTCGTAGCTGCTATTGTACAATATTGCAGAATAATAACATACGGTTCCATGGCAGGCAGTTCCAAGCTTATGCTTGTGTTTGTCGTCACATTTTTAAAACATTTTCATTAAAATGTCTCACAAATAATAAAAGAAACCCTTCAGTAATCCTCCAAGCTGTCACTTTCATTTAGGGATGTCAAATTGCAACTTCAACAAATGATGTTTACCACAATTGTTGTCACATTTGCCGCTAATGGACGAGAAGTGGTGGGTAAGCACATTTACAGTGTAAGTTGTTGATGAATAACTAAAGTTGACAGATTGTTGATTTGCTGTAGATTCATTGCATTTATGCTACAGTTTGATAAATATTTCCCGCTTTCCTTAATGATTTCACTAGGTTAGTAATATTGTTCAGCAATATAAATTAGTTACAGAGTATCCTATTGCTGTGTTCTTTTTGGGACCTTTAGTCCAGATGTGAAAGAGTCTTTTTTTTTTATTATTATTACTTAATTGGTTTTCTGCCATTTTATTTCCACGAAAAGTTCCTTTTCAAGAGTCACCAGTGGACAGACTGCAGAATGTCATTGGAAGTCTTTGACCCGCAGATCGTAGTGTGAGGCATCTCATAAAAATATTTACAGCAACAGATCTTCTTGATAGCGAAATGAAGCCTCTGAACATTTACCACCCAGGATACAGCACATTCCAGGGAATGTCCCACTCATATTTGTAAATTCTTCTCTTTCTTTCCAGCATTGCCATATATTCATTTTTTTAACCCCTTTTATCTTCAAACTAAAAAAAACAATGCCTATATCTGTATCTTATCAGTCAGCTACCAACCCCCGGACCTACTGGGATCTCAAAAAGAGCAGGGTTAAAGGACCAGTAACATCAAAAAATAAAAATTTGGATAGGCATATCAGGTTTTCTGTGCCTGATGCTAGACTAAATATTGTTCAGACTGAATACAGAGTGCGTATCTTTTGCACAGTCTGTATACGCATATTTACAGTATATACATAAACATGGGACTTGTATCAAATAATGATTTTGTTTTAGCAAGGAGTCATTGTGTCAACACTATCATGAGTCTGTTCTGTCTTGAGCTGCCAAGTTTGTATTAAGACAAAGGAAAATATGTCACAACCTATATGATAGTTGTCTAATAGTGCCAGATGTATCATGTAAATATACAGTATATACAACTGTGTATGCCAGTCTTCTTGAATCTTAGGTTATGATAGGGGGAATGGAGTACAGAGAAACACAAGTCAAGATCATGAAGAAGTGATTCAAGGAGTTTCCAGTGTAAGGGCCACTTTATGGAGGTTTTGTTGTTTAGACCAGTAGATAGTTCCTATGTCCAGGTGTACACCAGCAGTACATGCAGCAACAAGTATCTGAAAGTTCCATTGAGGAAATCAAAGGGTTTAAATTTAAGGTGTATACCGGGGTAATTGAGTTAGGGTCCCTAAAAAAAATCCCCTTCCTAACTATTTTAGTTAACATTTTCTACAGCAATGACTTCATCTAAAATTGCTGGCAAAAAAATTAAGACTATAAAGTCCAGTGAGGGATAATAGAAGTACAATTACTACAGACCAAGTGAGTCACATCAAATAAAATTAGTACCTGGTACATAGGAGTCCTATGTAAGACTGTACAATCATCACACACCTGGATGTACACTAGCTATAGTATGTCACTGTATAGTGTATAATAAAGTATATCGCTGTATATAGTGTATAATAAAGTATATCGCTTTAGATAGTGTATAATAAAGTATATCGCTGTAGTGTATAATAAAGTACTGTATATTGCTGTAGATAGTGTATAATAAAGTATATCGCTGTATATAATGTATATCGCTGTAGATAGTGTATAATAAAGTATATCTCTGTAGTGTATAATAAAGTATATTGCTGTATATAGTGTATAATAAAGTAAAGAAAAGAAACTAAAGTGAAAAGAAACATTTTTGTACATTTTGTAAGTTTCAGTCAAATTTTTACATTTTTCTCTTTCAAATTACTTTAATATGTGTAATGTTTCAGTGTGGGTGCTAGGACCTTCTTTAGAACCAGGACCAAATTGTTTCACATAATAAAATAATCTGAAAGAGAATCTCAAGGAATGCCTTTAATGTGTCGGATATATGCTGTATTTGTAAGCAAGAAGAACATGACACGCAGTTCTATTGGAAGAGAATTATATAACATAAGATTAAGATAATATTACGATACGATACGATAAGATAAGCCTTTATTTGTCCCACAATGGGGAAATTTAGTTAGAAAGTTTTTTAAAAAAATAAATAAATAAAAGAATAGCAAAGTTCCTTTAAATAATGTACATTAGACATAATATACAGCAGCAGCACAAAAATTATTGCACATATGATACATTAAGATCAATTGGTAATTGCACAGTTTTGTTAATACAGGGAGTGGTTACTGAGAGAACTGTCACCTCCAAAATATATATATATATATATATATATATATATATATATATATACATACATACATACATACATGTACAGGGCTGGCCCTTCCATTAGGCAATATAGGCAAATGCTAGGGGCGCCGTCTGTCCAGGGGGGCGCTCGCATTCATTTTTTTTTTTTTTTACGAGCAACGGCGCTGTTGGTGGTGAGTTGGGGGCTAGGGGCAAGGGGGGGGCGGCATAGGGTGCCAATAGGGCCAGGACCGCTTCTGTATATGTAGATATATTTTGATTAAAATGGTAATAAATACATAACTAATTATTAACCACAGGAATGCACTTATTGAAAAATATAAAATGCTTGCATATTTTTGTTCATAGTATTTCTGCCACACAATATTCAAATGTTATTGAATTGAAATGATTTTGTCATAAATCAGCACCAAGATATCCCCTCCCCCAATATCACAATCCAAGGCTAACGGAGCTGGTGAGTTATTATCAGGGTCAAACTTGTTTAGTCTCTGGTTTAGAAATGAATCTATTTTAAATCCATATCCCAAAAACATTAAAGGCAACATCATTCATGTAAGTATTGTCTCAGGAAATAATCAAGTCATATCAGATGAATGATCATGAATGAAATCCATATGATCGTGTGTAAAAACTAGGTTATATTTCCTATTATACATGAATACATAGTGTAAATCCTGAAGCTTTCACAGACCAACTGCTCTCCCGTTAGACTGTCTGTTTTCGGTCATTTTTCATTCAGGAAATGATTGTAACCACACCTGGGAGGGAGGACATATTATTTATGGGTTCGAGAGAACAGGATTTGGCTTGCTCAAGGCTGTGTACTCTATGTTGTTCTGTAATTAGTTTAGAATGAATTTACATCCAATGAACTAAGAGCAAAGGTGCACCTTGTATGCAATACATGTACTTAATTAAGAGAATTAAGCTTAATGGGTTTTCTGGCCTGTGTGGATACAGACAGTCTGCCTGGAACAGCTGCTGGACGAATTTCAGTTCTTGTATACTGCCCATCTTGCCTAAATTTGTTTGTCTGAAACAAAAACTAATTAACTCATTCTGCAACGAGCAGAGTACAAAGGGAATTACCCAGGGTGCTCAGTCTAGAACTGTAACCAAAAATAAGTATAAAAATAAGCAGTGGATTTATGATGCGTGTCCGATTAAGGCATGAATGCAATTCCACTGATTGAATGCAATTCATTGGTTGGTATTGATAACACACAATTAGATTAGGATAAAGCATACAAATTATTATTAGATTAGGATAAAACATATAGATAATCATCATCTAACAAGTCTCCCTCTTTTTAGCGCAAAGATCTATACTGATAAGTACAGTAAAATTCAGTTCATCCAGAACCTGATGGTCTGGAAATTTGGATCTGGCAGTAAAACATGATTGCAGATAAGGGGGGGATGGGGGGGAGTGGCAGAAAGATAGTCGCTGGGGGTGGAGGGAAAAGTATAGGAAGTAAAGGGGCTTATTCACCTGTTGAAGTGAATTCTCATCACTTTGGCTCACTACTCTCTAATAGTCATGAATTCTCTACTCTTGTTTTACTAAACAGAAAATTTGAAAAGTGAATGCCATTGGATACAGTCTGTTGTGTAATGCAGTTTGTTGTGTAATACAGTGTAGTGTAGTCAATGGTGCCATCAACCCTCTAATTTACCACTCTGATCTGGCAAAGTAGAACTGGCAAATGTGACAAAGCACGGTTAATGCATGAATAACCTGTGCACACGCATGTAATGTGGTTCAAAGTGCTCCGTAAATTCTCAGCCATCCGGATTGGTCATGTATTTGCAACATTGCATCGTTTGCTGAATACCTAAATATGGGGAATTGATGAATGAATGCAAATTCGTACCTTAACACGAGTGTTCAAAACTTTCTTGAATAAGCCCCGAACATGTGACAGCATTTATCACTTACCAATAATGTGGAATATTTGATAATCTGGTACCTATTTAGTCCCAGGGATGCCAGATGACTGGAATTATACTGTATAAAGAATTGTTTACCCATACACTAGGCTTATCCATGCTTAGGGCATGGGTCGAAAATGATTTTTTTTTTACTATTTTGCCCATTTTTGCAGTGAAAATGTCAAAAATTAAGTTTTTGACCATTTCATCCCTATTTCTGGATGCTTTTTGATAAAAAAATGGGGGTAAAAGGTCAAAGATGTAATCTTCGACCTCTTTGCCTTTTTTTTGCACCATAGAAAACAATGGAACTGGGCGAGAGCTGACTGGGACTTGGGGAGTAGAACCTGGGACTGCAGTGTAGGACCCTAAAACAACATGACTGTCCTGGGGAATCCGAGACACTTGGGAGATCTGGAGTACTGTCAGTACATCATGCAGGGGATTTCCACCTATTTTCCGCAGTTTGATCTGTTTCACCGCATTATCGCCGTTTTTATTTTCACCGCATTTTTGATTTCCCTCAATTTATAAATAACATGTATCGATATCGACAAATACCGATACATTAATACCGCTACACTTTACATTGCTTTCAATGGGGACTTAGAATAAATGTTCTTAACCATATCCATAGGGAATGATGGGTTTTCTGCCAGCCTCAACCAGGCGAATGCTTTTCAGCGATAAAAAAAAGTAAGAAGGGGCTTAATAAATATCGATATCAGCAATATCTATATTTTCAACCTTATCAAAGGTATATCGCTATACCAGGAGAAAATGTCTTCAATTTTTATAAATATCCCCAAATTCCCACATGCTGAAAATGATAGCAACAACATTCTTTTAGATACATTTCCCTTTATAAATACAGCTCTAATGAGATGACATCAAATAATATTGATATAATAATAATAATGATATAATAATATATAATAACTTCAACAGCAAGTCTGACTTTGGATACTTTAAGACCAAAGTCTGGCTGTATAATGTATGCACACACTGTCAATTCTGCCGATGTCAAATTTGTCATAATATCAAACACAGATTTAATTTAGAGAATGATTTAACTAATATTGGGGGGGGGGGGGGGGTAAATCAAAGAATGTATCATTTAATCTTA
Organism: Pipa parva; assembly: GCA_019650415.1. Classification (NCBI taxonomy): domain Eukaryota; kingdom Metazoa; phylum Chordata; class Amphibia; order Anura; family Pipidae; genus Pipa; species Pipa parva. The sequence continues at coordinate 5,095 of WMED01024730.1, read as the reverse complement.
TATACATAAAACATCAGAATCTTGTTGGTATCATTTTTTATTTATTAAATTATGCTTTTGATCGAGAGTTAAGTCGTATTATCTTGATAATAAACATATGATGATAGGATAGAGTTCAAGAGAGATTAACTCTGCTGTCATCTGACTTCAATTCCTGCACATAAAACATATGTCCGGACAAATTACCGCAGCTGCAATTGTTAAAAGACAATCCAGTTTGTATTAGTGTCCAAGGAGCTGATACAATTCCTATTGCAGTGGGGAATTGAGAGACATTTTATACCCCCCCCCCCCCCCCCCCCCCCCCCACCAGTTTAGGACACTTGGTACTGGGACCCCTTTTATTTGTTAAAGGCATGCTTACACCTATTAATTGATGGGGTGGCATTTGCACTGAGCTAATACTTTAAAAAAATTAGTAGGTTGGTAGAGAAGGCTGGGGAACACATGAGAGTAAAGGAAAAAGAAGATGTCAGTGTTATTTGAGGACACACTTCTGAACAAGGACAAGTTTTGGTGTGAAACCTTAGAATATTCACAAACACATCACCATCATTCGCATTTGAATGTGGTGGGTTCAGTTTCAGGAATATGACCTCATAAAGACTGAGAATGTTTAAGCTTGCTAAGGCTAATAGAGGGGGTGGTCTTGAGCCCCTGTTCTTTTTATTATTGTAGTTCTCCATTACAAAGAACTACTGAATACTTTTGGTAACCAGGACACTCTACCACACCGTAGAGGACAAACCGTCTACATGAAGTGTCCTTTATTTGATAAATAAAATAATAATTGATTTATAGTTATGTCACTTTCAGTGGTGGTGTATCAATGCCAGTATGGGTCAGTGTCAGTGCCATACCCATGAACTTCTAATTTTAATTGCCACGGGAGTCAAAGCTCAATGATGCAATTTTGTGTCATTGTGGTGTGGGGTATTCTGTCAGTGTAGGATGGGAATTAAGGCAGAGCTAAGGTGGAAAAGGTGGGATTAGGATGTCTTGGCGTGTGGTTAGGGAAGAACAGGGTGGGGTTATGGAGCCTCAAGATGTGGTTAGGAAGGAACAGGCTGGAGTTAAACACTATTTAACTGGTATTTGCTTATAAAATCAGGAGTCTCCAAGTCAATTTCAACAAGCTCAAGATCCCAAACGTTGCATTGGGGTTCCTGCTGCACCACACCCCCAAACAAATAATTTAGCATTGTTCCCCACAGAGGTACAGGCCTGGTCATGACGGCTGAAACCCCTGCTACAAGTCTCTATTCACTGCACTCCATTTACTTAATAGGCCATAGGTTTTAGACAAATCTCCTCACTAAAATAAGCAGACCAGTGGGATTTACATCTTAGCTTCTAGGCACAGCATTCTAAGTACCCCACTCCTTTGTGAAAATAATCAGACTATAAATGCTGTGAACTGAAGTTCTGTGTGTCTTATCATTTCATGAAAAGTGAGATCACAAATGTCAGACTCAATATTTGAATATAAAAATTGTTTTTATTTGGAATTTACCCACCTAATCCTCCTGCCTTAATGACTAATTAGTAGAGAAATGTCTTCATTTCAGCCACATATAGGCGCTTTCAGTTTAGAGAGAAATCTTTTTCTATCTTTATTTAGATCTAGTACATCAATTATTCTCCTTCTGACTTGTTCAATCTTTCCTGTGCGGAAGAGAGAAGTACCAAATTACCTGTAATATGGCAATTAAAGGTGGATTTTAGTTGCATAGATACACCAGTATGGGTACCATAGAAATATCTGCGATGGGCCACATTACTACCATATTTGTGCAGAAAATAACCTCTTTCCAGTAGTTGGGGGGAAACTTTGGCCTTCCCTCCCATAGTCCCCATAGCAGATTTTTCCCCTGCTCTTGATGTAACACTAAAGTTTATCCCTTCCCAGTTTGCCTTCTCCCACAATCTTCAGTGCCAAATCTAGTGTACATTTTATTAGCAGGACCTAAAACTAGTTCAAATCTGCAAGGGTGGCCTCCATCTCACAAACTGACAAGTGTACATCACCTAAAGTCATAGGCTGGCTTGCATGCTAAGTGACAGCCTGTGACTAGCTAAACACCACCCTTTGGTCGGTTATCATGTTTATTTTAACACTGCCAGAGTTCTCTGTTTTACTCTGAAATGGAGAACTACAGTAATAAAGTGAGCATGGGGCTTAAGATCAACCCCCTCTATTTATGAGGTCATATTCCTGAAATTGAACCCAACACATTCAACTGCGAATGATGGTGATGTGTTTGTGAAGATTTTTAAGGTTTCACACCAAAACTTGTCCTTGTTCGGAAGTGTGTCCTCTTTTTTCTAATCAAATATAAAACACTGACATCTTTTTTTTTTTTCTTTACTTTCATGTGTTTCCCAGCCTTCTCTACCAACGTACCAATTTTCTAAACCTCTTTTGTACAGCACTGAAACTAAAGACTAAACGACCACTAATAGTAATAATAAAGTACTGTGTTCTTGAGACAGCCTCGCGACACAATAGATGCCCATAGCTCTGTCAATTAGAATCTCTTTAAGGATACAAAGGCCCCTCCTGATATCGATAAGGTTAAGGAATTTTGCGGCTGTAATGACAGTTGTAATTGACACTAGCAGATAATATATTGTGTGATATTACATTTCTGAAAAGTCAGTTGTGTGGGGTATTTTGAATCCCAGTTACCCCAGGGTGTTTTTCTGTACGCTGTCATTCAATTTTGAGATTAAACATGAACAGCGGTTCAAAACGAGAAGAAAAACAGTCAATTTAGGTCATGTTCATTCTCTCATTTATTGTTTGTGGATATCTATTTAAAATGCTTTTAATACTGAAAGGAGCTCTTTAAACATTCCGCTTGTGGTGCTGTGATGCCTCAGTCTGTGTCACTTCCCTTTGAAGTTTCATAAATATTTTTTCTATTTTTTTTTAGCATGAAAAATGTGAATTTTGTGTGCATCTTAATAATAAGCGAGCGCCTGCAGCCAGCTCATTTTAAATGGATGGATGCTTGCTGGAAAGAAAAAAAATATATATTTTCAATGCGCCTTGAAATAACAGAGAGTAGAAAATATTCATTTAACCAGTTGTCAAACTTACCTTGGGCCAGAAAACGGAATATTAGATGCAAGCTACCTTGGGCAAAGTCATTATCAGCTATGCACTAAACCAATGATTTTCCAAACAGTCCTCTGGTCTCTCCAGCAATAGCTATGGTTAAATACCCCCACAGCAGCACAGGTGGATCATATCAATAGCACAGATAATCTAGACGAACAGCCTATTTAGTCACTTGCATTGCTTTGCGGTTAATCTGAAAACTTATAACTTTTCATATTTCATATATCATATTTCAAAAGTAAAGGTTTTGACAGTTCAGCCCATTACATTGGGGCTCGGGGGGATTTATAAAGGCTATTTCAACTGTTTTGATTAATTTCAAATCTATTCACCGCTATTTTGCTACTACTTTATAAAGGACTGATAAAAAAAAACTGTGGATATTGGTTAATATCATTACAGATAAATATCGATCCGTCCAAATCAACACACTTTTGCACTGTTTTCAGCACGGTTCCCCATTTATTACATACCGATATTGACTGACTCTTTCAAAGAGATTAATGGGTTTTAAACTAGTCTAAATTAGACAAACACTTGTCAGGAAAATAATTTAATAATTTAATTTTATAAATCGGTTAAAACAGTGACACCGTTATATTTATTTTAAAGGACCAGTGACCAATAAAATTTGCCAATTGAAATGACATGTCAGTTATTCCAATAGTAAAAAAATGTCATCTTCGAAGTTAAATTCCTGATTTTGATTGGTTTGTGCTGTCTCTCTCTCTCTCTCTTTGTCGGCTGCAGCAAAATTGAGGTGTTGAGGAATATGTATTATTCATGATAAGGCTGACCCCCAAAAAACTTCTAGTGGTTTGTAACCATAAGGAAGAAAACCAAATCAAAATAATACAAATCAGAATTGTAACTTCAAAGATAATGTCTTCCGAAGCACAAAGTAGATTGGCAATGTCAATCCAAGTGGAATTTTTTCTTTTTCTGGTGTTACTTGACCTTTAATATAATATTTTCTGACAGAAGAATTAACATGTTCAGTGTTTGAGGCATAAGAAATACATGGAAATAAATGGATTTACATAGATTTCCCAGGATGCATTGCCTTAAGTCTCCCTATGATTTAAATGAGCATTTTTCATTTCTTTTTAAAACCTGAAACATAGGTCTTTAAGGGGGAGATAATATCCAGCGCACTCCTATAATTTTTATTATTTTCCAGTTATTGGCCATTTTGCAAATGTTATCCTGTCTTCACTATTGAGTGCTCCAGACCTTTAAAAAAAAAAAAAAAATATTACTTCAATTGTGGCAAAATTTGAAGTGAAAAATCAGAAGAAATTCAAAGAATTGAAATGTTATTTTTCCATGACATTTTTAGCTTTGTATCAGGCTGATTTTCCCAATTGGATGTTTGTTAAACTGGAGCTAATGGAAAACATTTTTCGTGACAAAGCAATTCAAAATTTCTCCCACGAAGATATGAAATAACTTTCATCTGCTTTGCTCACTTTATACCATTTTCTATTTCATAGATTTCTTGGTGCCACTTTTGGAATGTGTTTGCTGAGTTGGGGCTGTGACAAAAAGATTAAATATTAGCAAAACTAAACAAAAAAAAAACAAAAATCTTAAAGCTATTAAAATCACATTTTTACAGTAATGGTTGTTTACCCTTAAACTTCTGAAAAAGGCACTTGCTGGACTTAGTACACCATACACCCTTATCATATATCGCATAGGGGAGGAATTCAGCATGCAGTGAAGTGAGCTCCGAAGCCTTCGACTCACTTCGCAAATGGTATTATGCGCATGCTGATGTCCTGTACGTGGACATCAGCATGCGCATTAAAGGGATTCCGGTCTCGGCGAGACCAAAAGGGTTGCCTTGCCGAGACGGAAATCCCTTTAATGCGCTCGCTGATGTCCGCTTGCAGGACATCAGCATGCACGTAATACCATTTGCGAAGTGAGCCGAACGCTTCGGAGCTCACTTCACTGCATGCTGAATTC
>WMED01024729.1:0-11164 GCA_019650415.1 Pipa parva | reverse complement strand
TTGCAACCAGAGGACCTTTAAATGTAAATGATGAGTTAAAACAAAAAAAGTTAGCTAGATAACAGCTAAAGTCATGTAAACCAGGTCCTACTAAAGCAGGAACTGCTGAGGATCATGGGTACAAATGTTACACTTAAATGAAATCAAACACTGCATGGTATTAAAGCAAAAAAAAAAAAAAAATAAAATAAATATATATATATATATATATATATATATATATATATATATTTATACAGTGGTACCTTGAGATACGAATTTAATTCGTTCCGTGACCAAGATTGTAACTCAAGACAGTTCGTATCTCAAACCAATTATCCCTTTTTAAAATAATACATATGAAATGAATCCTTTCTGGCCCCAACAGTTCTTATCTCAAATTTCAGCTGGTATCTCAAACAGGAAAACGGTCCGAATCGCAATTTGTATCTCAAGAAATTTGTATGCCAAGCAGTTTGTATCTCGAGGTACCACTGTGTATATATATTTGTGAAAAATGTTTAAAATTAATCCAGTGATTTGCTTTTGCTTTTTGATAAAAACATTATTGAAAGGGATACTCAATGTCCTATACAGCATCTTGGGCAAAGTCCACACTCTCTGAGTTACCTAAATTACAGAAGGATCCTAGCATTGTGCCTTTCTGTGTATTACAATTAGAACCAGACTGTAACCATGGAAACTGCTAGATTCCTCTACAAGAGAGACACATAACAGCTTGTTCAATATAGGTCCAAGTATAACCAGCGATAGCACTTTCTAGATTGAATTCGTTATGTATTATCCAGCTAAATCTTTCAAGCCTTCACCCCACTACTAACAGTCTCTTTCTCCTGTCATATAATGTGTGTTTATGCAGAGTTGTTGGACATTGTCATGAGAATTCATTAATGGGGGCAGTCTTTCTAGAGGTCTAGTAATCCATAACAACCAATCAGCTGTTAGCATTCAAATGGCTAGGGAAACTAGAATCTTGACAGAAATATTCTGATTAGTTTCTAGGGGCTACTAGACTTCTGTAAACGATTGCCCCTGTTGATGAATAACCCCCTTCTGTGATCTGGACATTAATTATAGTATTTCAGAAAGAAAAACATTTCAACATTTCCTCTTCATTAGAGATGGAATTTCTCGACTCTTCAATGACTAGTAAACTGGAGGAAAATCCCAGCCTTGTAGATGTATCCATATGTAAGCACGAAACAAAAAGTGACTTCTAGTAGCTGTACCCAATGCTGCAGGCTTATGCACACAAAAATACTCAAAAGGTGCTTTGGAAAACTTTAAAACAGATTAATTTTTCTTAGGCAACAACACACATAATTAGTGACTTTAAAAAAAAAACTGTCACATCTAGTTCTTTAACACAAATAGAGGTTTAATAGAAATGCAAATATTAATATGTGTGATTAGCCCCACAGAGATAATTAAAGGGTAAGTTCACCGAAACATGAAAAAAAAACAACTAACACTGAAAACTGTAATATTTTCATTACCACTGGCATAACAGTCCTCTATTTAATAAACTGTAGACTCTTTTTGCATAAACACCTGCACAAAGACATATTCATTGCACTCTAACTTTGAATATATGAGAAACATTTTTTTTTTTTTTGTGCTGCTACATTGATTTTAACATTTAGCATGCTGTACATGGTAGCAATTAAACATAATTATTTTTATTTTCTGGTTTCCAAATTGTTTAAACTTCACTTCTCTAGTTATAAATCTAAATGGTCAGTTGGTTGCTATGTTGCTTTAGGCTCAGGGTCTATGGAAGACATAGCTTGATGTACAGGGCTACAGGCAAGGAATAAGCCAATGGACAATTATGGAGTGGACCAGGGAGAGGAAAGGATAGAGCTGGGGTAGGTACAGGGCAGAATGAAGGTAAGGGAAATATGACATATCTTTACTAGAGAACTGATACATTTGTTCGGAGACTAGACATTTGCTTAGCAAGCTCAGCATCTTCAAGTGAAACTTGGAAATTGCCCAGGTATAGAGAGCAAGTACCCTGGCAACCCAGTTTGATTTCAATGACAGAATAAAGGATAAAGACATAACATAGAAATGCAACTCAAATAACCACCACAGTAAACATTTAGCAGTCTACCTTTACTCTAGAAAACCAGTATGGCTTTAATGACAGAAAAAAAACTAAGGAAATAACAGAAAGGGAACTGAAATAACCAACATCTCGCAGCCTATAGTATGGTAATTCTTGCAATCATTAAAGAATTGAAGCTCTAGGTTAGCTTTCACTGATATAAACGCCAACCACTGATTTGTCATCATGGCCATGGCCTTAGTTGATGCAACACCCTTGTTGTCAGTAACATAGATTTAATTTGCGTGTAACATTGTGAGTGCAGAAAAGGAGAGGATCGCTCAATCCACCAAACCAGTATAAAGAACAGCGGGTGCCAAGGAGTAAGAGGCCCAATGTAGCAAACAACAAACGAACGAAGACTCCGGCACTCTGAAATAAATAAAATCATCCAAAATTTATTGTAATAAAGTTAAAATCCAAGCATCATGGTGATAAGAGGGTGCTTTTATCTTTTATCTTATCACCATGACGCTTGGATTTTAACTTTATTCCATTAATTTTGGATGATTTTATTTATTTTGGAGTGCTGGAGTCTTCGTTCGTGTAACATGTCCTGTATCATGAAACAGATGGCTCATCCTTCACAACCATGGGACCACATTGTTCTGAGTTCTGACCTAGTATATACTCAGTGATTCCTGGTCCAGGCAGCTCGCCTATTGGGTAATCTCCTGCTGATTGCTACAGAGTGAGCACCCGGCCATTCCCTGGTTTTCAGGTATTCATGAAACATCAAAAGTTTACTTAATAACTATAAGAGCAACAGACAACTGGTTAACAGCAAATGACTTAGAGCAATGATTATCAGAAAACAACTTCCATAACTGATTAATTCAGGTCAGATAACTTTCTGACATCATCTCTTGAAGGTGGACCCTACATTGGCCTCTTTATGCCAAGCTGAGGAAAAGATGTCCGCAGCCACCCTTATGGAGGTTATTTATCAAAGTCCGTATTGTTACATAAAGGTGTGAATTTGTCACTTCCACATATTTGGATATTCAGAAAACTCTGTGATGTGGTGAATTCATCAGCTAACAACAGTTGCACACAACGGATGGCTACTGACGTATTTATGCCTTTACCATGGTAATTCTCAGTTTAGTGAATAAGGAGTAGAGAATCAATGGGAGCAACCTGAAGGGATGACAATTCACTTTGACAATGGAATTCTCACTTTGATAAATAACCTTCACCTGGGTCTGTCCTGCTCGAGTAACAAATCTGCTGTGCCCAATCCCAAAATTACTCAGGGGATTTCTTTAGATTAACTCTCCACAACCTCCAGAGCACATTTTATTCTAGCAATTTCTTGTATAACTGTCTCTTCAAGGATATTTCTTGAGTATATCAAAGTTAAAAATCCTGGGAATATATTTCCCTGAAGACTGCTCTTCCATTGGTTTGTGCTCCTTGATGACTATATTACATATTCCAAATTGTATGGGGGAAGTTTAGGCTGTACCACGCACCCTTACATAACCTTTAGAATGTAGCAGTCTGGCAGACATATTATGTAGTGTCAATTGTTTGTTTAGATGGACAAGTTCTGTGCCCACTTTTAATTATTTTTTCCTTAGTGTTTAGTTTAATTGAAGGAAATGCCTAATGCTACAGTATAAAATAATATTCTCAAACCTGTCTGCATCCACATGTTGGAACAAGGCCAGTTACTATCTCACTAGGAAAATATCCCAATGTGCAAAAGCAGGGCCCATTTAAAATAGTTATATGAATTTAATGTTTAAAAATCTAAATGTACACAGCACCAACTTTAAATCCATAAAAACCTATTTGTGATTAACTGACAGTCTTATCACTCAGCATCAGTGTGACCCTAACATATAATCTTGTGGTTGAATGGATATGAATCCCTTGCAGTCATGTAGAAAGCTTTCCCAGAAAAGCAGATGCCGTTTTAGCAAAAAAGGGAGCCAACTCCATATCAATGCCCATGGTTTTGTAATGAGATGTTTAAATGAGTTCAATACCTTCCTTAAGGATGAAAAAAATCAAAATGTGTACTGACAATTTTTCAGTATAGTATGGCAGTTATATTCTAACCCCATTGAAGATACAGCTCTGAATACTATTTTCCACATTACAGGATGGATATTCATTAATTAATCAATTTATTAAAGTCAGAAAAGCCTTTTCGGCTTTTCCGACTTTACTTGGGAGAAAATCTCGCAATAATAATAATAACAAAATGCAAATCTCGCAATACTTACCGGGAGAAATTTTTTTACATTAAATATATCCATGGAAAGGTAGCCATACAGTACAGAAACCTTTCCATGTATATATCCAATGAAAAAAGTTTCTCACAGCAAGTATCGCACAATGCAAATCTCGCAATACTTACCAGGAGAAACTTCAAAGCGTTCTCCCGAGTTATTAAATTCGGAAAAGCGCAAACGGGTTTTCCGAATTTAATAAATTTCCATTGGTGTGTTCTACAGTTAAACTAAGATAACTGATACTTTTTTGTTTCCTTATGTTTGCTTATATCAACTCGTACGAAGACAATGGTTTAATACCCACTATAGGATTGGCCATATTAAGTACCGGTAAGGGACCTTCAATGATGGGTTAAGAATGTCTTACAGAGTGTATCCATGAAACAGAAGCATTCAAAGTCAGGATGCACATGTGAAGAATTAAGTTAATTAACCTTGTCCAAGGACAAATTTCTTGGTGGTATGGGAGAACTATGTCATGTTTTTAGATGTGCTGTTGTTCTTACTAGTGTCAAATTTTTGCACAGCTGGAACATCAGTCTTGGCTCGTTAATTTTGCTATTGTTAAAAAAACAAACAAAAAAAAAAAACCAAAACAATTTTCTGGTGATTTCCAGTAAGTTCCACTATGCATAAGCCATCTGAATTTCCATATGAAATTTTGAATACAAGGATATCGTACATTATCCGCTTCCAGTCGAACATTGGAGTATGCATTGTATAGTACACTTTTGTTTCACTCCATATTTGCATGTTTATGGAACTGCTTATGATGTAATATGTCTAGAAGTTCTCTAGTTATTTAGATACAGTGAGTACATTTGTATGCCCAGCTACTGTAGTGTATCAGGAAAAGCATAATGTTTGGTGTCAATGTGTGTTCCAAGAAACAGACAGCCTGTGTGTGAGTGTGATAATAATTCTTATTGATATAGATTAGCCAGATACTTCCTATGTATGCATTAATGTGACTGGAGAAAAGCCAGCCCACACACAAAGTGTCTATATAACTGAAAAGCCTCCAGTTGAAAAAAAGAATGCTTTTTAAAAGCATTAAGAATGGCAATTATGCTTCCGCTGAGGTTTTGCAACAATCACAGGCTTCATTATAGTAGCTTTTGTGATATGTAAATGGCCCTCCACAATAGCAAACAGTCCTTCAATAAAATGCTACCCAGTGCATCCATGCCCAAAAGAGGCTTACATCATTTTGCAGCTTTTCACTGGAAGCCACATGGAACACGTGACCGTTTCTTACTGATCTATGCTTGAGCTTTAAATAATCGCTTTTCTAGTGACAAAGACATATCTCATCTCCTAATCACGTCCGGCCTGCCTGTCCATTCACAGAGCACAGGGTGTCCTGGCATTTGTCAAGTTACAGGAGAGAATTCAGAGTGAAAAAGTCGATGTGCAATGTGTCAAGATCTCGTCTTCTTATTTTGTCTGATTTTTTTTTTTGTATGTCACAGCATGTAGTGATGTTTAATGAAGGCAATTAAATCTCAGAGGCAGAGAGGCAGGCTTAATTTTTTAGCAGAGGCACAGATCTGTTAAGCAATCTAAGCCATTTCAGCTTTAACTCAACAGAGTAGTGAATAAAAATCTTGTTAGAGCAACAGGAAGAGAATTGAATTTAAAGGCTTTCATGGGTTATTTCAGACAGAAGGATTTTAGCTCTGATGATAATAACAACAACAGAATAGATGGGTATTGCTGGTCATGGTTATCCCAGTTGTAGACATGCAGAAATATCTTCTCTCTAAATCATAGTCTGGAATAAAGGGTCTACAAAATGGAATGTTAGCCTTGTCAATCTACAACATGAGTTTTCAACCTAATCTTTGCCAGGAACCAACAACCTAACAAGCATATGCCCACATGCACTTTCTTTAAAGCCAAAACCATTGAAAAATTATCATTTTCTTTAAAACAGCAGTGACTCTTGTACACTTTGTTGCTCCAGTGTTCCAGTCACTCACTATAAGGATAACTTGGGGTTTGCAGGGCACCACAGTGGACTTAGCACTGGCCCTCCCTAGGCGCAGAGTCTAAGGGATTCCCAGGTCCTCACCCTTAACCCCCACAAGGGGGTTTGGCCTTTGCCACAAGGGGATCCCCAGGTCACGGCCCCTGGGGAGAGCCACCCACTGGTGGTGCTGAAGTGGGGGCAGAGGAGTAGGAGAGAACTACTGAGAGCTGGATCAGCAAATCCAGGTACAAAGAGACAGAGACAGGCAGACTAAGCAGAACACAATCCAGAGAGAACAGGATGCCAACAGGTAAACCAGGAATCACACTGGGTAGCAGGAATGCAACAGGAACAGGAATCAGGATACAGGACTCTGTATATCAGGAAACAGGATACAAGGATTCAGGAAACAAGGCCTCAGGATAACAGGAAACAGGACCTATAATCAGGCAATGAGGCAGCCAGCAAGCAGAGTATATATATATCCAGTGCCTAATGGGGATTGACTGGCAAAAATCTTCTAAATTGGAGAAAACGAGAGCACTTATTCAAGGCACCTGTGCAAGGCGAGAAAACAGAAACTAGCAGGGCTGAGATCAGGCACTAGTAAACCAGAAAAGCATGAAACCTCAGGCGGCTCCGTAGCAAGATTGTAAGATTAATACCTGCAGATGGGACGTCTAGGGTTCAAATTCCAGGACCGGAGCGAGCGCTGTGTTACACTCACTTGCTAATCAATAGGTAGCAGTCACACTGCAGCATTTAGCCTCCATGGCATGAACCAATTAGCTCATTTCACACCAGACAAGTTGTGACATCACCTTGATGAGACAAAATCTTGATTGGTTCATGTGAATTTTGGCATAAGCTTGTTACATTGCTTATGCATGCATCTGACAAATCTCTGCTTTAAAGTTTATGACTAGAGATAAGTGAATTGGTTTGAAAAAAACTCAGGAGGCTTCAGGAGAGCTGTGAACTAGTCCATCATAAATCATTGCCATATTTGGAGTCAGATAGGAATTTTTTCCCTAAGATGATTATAACTGTTTTTTTTTGCCTCTTAAAATGTTACGTCTCATCCATAAATTTGGAAAAAGCATTATGGGAGGAAAAATACAAAAAAAACAATTTCTCTATTTACAAATATCAAATCAATTAAAATCCCAAGAGACCATCAAAATTACAGTTAAAAGCCAAGTGATCATCAATTCCACCTACTAACAATGCAAGGAGTTTTTCCTTTCTTGTCTACTTTTACTTTACCCAGAATATTAGGTTGAATGCTACTTTGTGCAGGGATTTCATTGGACCATATTCACGCACTGTGCAAGGAGTTAGGGCATGGGCAGGACAGAGAGGACAAAAGGACAAATAGGACCCTTCCACTATCACTCTGGCCAGTTGGAGTAGGGGTAAAATGTAGCATGGTTATAAAAATAACTAGTTTAACTGGAAAGATTCATAACCAATTACTGAGTCCTGTTGACTTAAAATACCTTTTGTAACTGTGACAAATTCTGTAACACTTAGGGGGTTATTCACTAAGGTGCAAATTCGACTGTCGAATTCTCAAACAAGTGGATTCCCACAGCAAATCCGCGACCACGCAAATTTGCGACCTCAACAATTTTTAAAATTTCAACTGCGACAATTTTCCATAGTAAAGACATGACTGCGACAATATTCTCATTATAAAGACGCGACTGGGACAGTAGAAGTCTATAGTGACTATCTTTAGTTGGCAAATTCACACCTATATGCAACAATTCGCACTGTAGTGAATAACCCCCTTTAGTCTGTTACAATTCATATGTTATTGCTTTACATTAAATGCATTGGTTTATTATCACAAACAGGCATAAATATTCCACTGCCTATGTTAATTATTGAATTAATTATACACCTTCTAATGTATCAAATCTCAGATAACATAACAAGAAAATTAAAGATTACAGTAAGGTCCATTATCCATGTAATTATGAAAAAATAAATCAGAAAATGAATAATTTCTATAGCCACACCTCTTATGCTGCCTGGGCACTGTAATTATTAGCCAGAATGTTGGATGGTTCATTTGGAATTATACATAGAACAGTGTTCCTTGGGATTCCAGTAACAAGAAAAGAAAATGCTGTAAACAATATGTAAATATTAATATTGGTAAGGACGTTTATACAAATACAGACAAGCTTGCCAGGAATTTATAAATAGAATGATTAAGGCGATCGAGCCCATGAATTATGCTGAGCTATTTTGCTTAGAGCTTCAAATATAAATCTCTTAATATCTGTATCTTCAGGGGGCAAAGCTTTCATTTGACCAAGCAGAATGAGCCCAACACGGCATCCAATGAGCTCATTAATACTGTCATGAAGTGAGATGAGGTGCCTCAGGCTGTTCTTGAGTGCAGTGTGCCAGCATAGCAGGTGCTACCCTCTTACTGCTTGTGCCTTCGCATTTTTTAGCAGTGTGGTTAAATCCATGCCAGGGATGTGGTGGATATACCTTGGAAGGAAAACTTAACAGCTGCCCAGAGAAATAAATGGTTCTAGGTGCAGAAACAGACTGTGACTGTGTCATCATCTTTTAGCAAACCAAAGTGATTTAAGGCATTTTAAAATATCATAGCAATTATTTTTAAAAGACTGGGCAAAGGAATAGCCCTGTGCCATCATTCAAGGCAATCAGTAGCAAGTAACTGCACATGAAATAGCAAGCGTAGTAAAAGCAAAATATCTTCAAAGCATACTTTATTCCGTAACTAGGTACACTAAATATTTCAAGCCTATGGCCCTTTATCAAGTGAACCTTAATTGCATAAAAACACAAACATTTAAAGGGTACAGCCACACCCAAAACTCGATACATGTTGAGTACCTAGTCATGGAATAAAGTACGCTTTGAAGATATTTTGCTTTTACTATGTTTACTATTTCATACGAATTGTTTGCATCATGGCAAGGATGTGTGGAGTATCAAAGGCATTTGGGGATTTAATTGTACACACACTAAAATCTTCCATTGACTGCACAGTTAGTGGAACCTTCCATGTGCCTTTGTTAACAGGGTGCCATCAACTGCAAAATCTGAAATAGAAACCCATAAAAAAATACTGTAGTGTAATGAGCCAACTAGAGCTCATTACCTCTGGAACATTATGTTAGGCCAAGTGTTACCTCTAGGAATTACACGGGAGAATGTGCACAGTCCAGAACATTTATTAATACTGTAAGAAATAAAATTAACAGGCCTTTAAATCCCAAAACGGATGCTTCTCCTTACTTATCCTCTATTAGGATGAGATATGCAGATTAGAAATTACTCACAGTAATGTTCAACAAATAAAAACAATAATTTGCATATTAATTAGGCTACTACTATGTGATGTATCGTATACTTAATTCTTTCATTGAATCTCCAGAGTCAGCTTAATCTGATGGGAACTAAACTCCTACTGTGCCTTATTGCAATTAAGAGCCCAGATGACAGCATGATACTTTATAAATCATATGGCTAATTATAGATTGTGTACTCATCCTAACACATCTGGCGCTGTGGGAGGGAATGTGCCAAGATCCCCGCAGTCTGACTGAATTCCACAGGAACACTTAACCCCATGGGCACAAGGAAAAAAAAATATTATGCCTAATGTCTGTTCAATACACAGAGACACGAGGAACTTGGGAATCTGTTGTACCAGCTGTGCAGCAACCTGTGGTCTCTGAATTATTTTATTTTTTTATTTCGCAATGTTACCATGACTGTCCAAGCAAAGCTTTCCACCTGTTTGTAGAATTACAGATGCAGCACACTGCAAACCAAAACTATAAAAGGGAAAACAGTGGATGTGTGGAAGATGCTTTCCATAAGGCTTACATATACTCCCATGGATGATTTCCATCATCCTTAAACAGTTGCTAGGATGTTACTATGCTTAGAGATGCAATGGCCATGTCCTGAGTCCCACTGACCTTTTTAATGGCACATGAAGTAGATTATCCTATCATTGTGCTGCAAGCAGGAATGCATTCTGGGTAATACTTATATTGCTGACAATAATCAAAATGGTTTACATTTACCAGCAAGAGGAGAAGCATGGGGGCAGGCTCCTGTAATTTGATTGGTCACAGGAGCCAATCAGAACCTAGAACATATGTAACATGCATCTGAGATCTATATCATCTCTTCAGTGCTGGTACAAACACAAGCTGCTGCTGATTTCTGCAAATATTAAAGGAAAAGTATAGTGCCAATATAACTGCCCACATACATAACTCCTTTATACTAAGCTATGAAGCTACAAAGCTCTGGCTACTGCACTCAAATTCCTGTTAAAATTACCTTTACTCATTTGCTTTACTTTGGGGTATTTGGTATTCATGCCGTTATAAGAATACATACATATTGTATATTCTGCACAGGAGACGTTGCTCATTCATATTATTAATTGGGCTGGTCTCCTGGGCAGTAACCAGTTAGTCAATACATATGTAGTATCATGTAATTTGCAGGAACAGGGCTTTTTAGAAACAATATTAGTTTTCTTGAAAAGCCTATATAATTAAAAAGCAACAGTTTCTAAAAAAAAAAACAGTCATTTTTTGACCATATTAAACTCAAAATAATGAACAAGCAAAGAAAGGAACCCCTGCCTTGCCTTGTATGTATAAAGTGCTCCAGAAAAGCCCAGTATATAATAGATGGCTCCAAAAAAGAGAGAGGCGCACACACAGAAATAAAGAATCAAGAATTAAATCTCAAAGAAAAGATTTGTTTAAAAGGAACTGTGATAAAGAAGCGCAAAAAAGAGGCACTAAGTGCCTTATCAAAATATAT
>WMED01024728.1:0-11165 GCA_019650415.1 Pipa parva | reverse complement strand
TGCTTAATTAAATTGTCTCAGTGGTCATTTTTAGAGTCTGTCATAAGCAGCTGGTGAAAAACACTTAAATAAGGAATGCTCATGGGAATCCATCAACAGGGGGAATCATCGCATGGGTCTTGTAACCCACAGTAATCTATCAGCAGTTAGCAATTACTGGTATAAGGTAGATAGAATTATGAAAGTCCATTTCTGGTTGGTTGCTATGGGTTACTAAACCTCTGAAAATGATTGTCCTTGTTAAATCCTGACTATTATTTTCAGAACATTGGAACATTTATTACTATCATTGAAATATTTGAAACTTAACATTCTTGTAAGATTTGTAGTTAACAATGTGAATAGCAGGGACAAAACAAGCAAAACTAAAAGCAGGGACAGCATTTTGAATTGGTTCATGCTTCGCTGCTTCAAATACTCTCGTTTCCAAAAGCAAAAATGCTTGTACTCTAGCTGATTGCTCAGTAATTACAGACTATATATTTCATGCTACTAGTTGCAAAATAGTACAGGGGACCTACTAATTGCAAGAAAGCTTAATATAGCATATATTTTAGTGATTGTATTATTTTTTATTTTTATATGATTATTTATGCCATGACCAGTATACACAATATTTGTTGAAAACACAAGTGAGTAGAGGCATTTAAAACTATACTGGCACAATAGAATAGAATAACTTCCATATTCAGGGGTAAAAAGGACCCACTGGCAGAGCTGCTACAGATTTTAAGCTTTAAGGACACAGAAATATTCCCCTAACGTGATGCTGTAAAAACATGTCATGTCTACCTCATTTGTGCCCACTTACTGTTTGAGGTTTGCCAGCTCAGAGCAGATTTACAGCTGTGACAAAGTAATCATTTCCAATGACTGATTTAACTGTACTAAATACACCAATCAGGTTATTAATTCAATTTATCAACTGTATTAATTATTGATTCCTTTGTACTATTCAGTTTTTATTTTTACATTAAAATGACTTTCTGTTAATCATTGTTAGAAAAGCATAACTACTTTTTCAGTATTTTACGGTTGTTTCAGGGTAGATATTACCTTCTGGCTTTTCCATATGTAGAGGTGCGATGTCTTGAAGTGATATGAAGCTTTTTTCTCTATTAACTGAGTAAGTTAATCGCATGGGGGATTTGGGTCTCTTCAACCCAACTTGAACTGGTGATGTTTCTGAAGTCTTTGCATGCAAATATCCTCTCTTTTCATTTTTGTTGTCTAAAAAACTTTATCAAAGACAGACATTTGTAGCAAACACAATAATAAATGACTATGCTACACAAAAAGTACTGCATACAACTAGAAGAGTAAAAGCTAAAGCTAAAGAGAGCTCTGAAAAATTTACATGAAAAGTAAAATATTATAGGAGCTTTACTATAGAAAGCTTCAGGTTTGGCCTAAATAAAAAAAATAATTAGATGGCACAGCTAACGAAATCTGTATGAAAAGAAGCTTTTAAAGGAGCAGTTATCATAAGAATATCACTTAGATTGTAAGCTCTATGGGGAAAGGACCTCCAAGCTCTTGTGTCAACCGCAACCTAGCACTTAAAGTGATGTATCCTTGTGATTTTATACTTGTATTGTTTAATGCACTTTTCCCATGTCTCTATTGTATTTGTATTGCTGAATTGTACTGCGCTTGCGTAAATTTGCGGTGCTTTATAAATAAAATTATACAAACATAAGAAGATATTGTTCAGCAGAAGGGTGGATTGTATATATGGCTCTTTCGAAGCTAGAGAGATCACACTGAGGTTTTGATGTCTGATGACTTTTCATTAAATTTTCTCAGAAAAATGTATGTGTAATACAGGTATGTATGACCACACTTGTGTGACATGTAATAAAATACAGAAACGTTGCAAGCAGTATTTGAGCTACTAGACGTTTCTGAGAAAATTTGCCACCAGGCATGACAATGCTAGTGTAACCCTGGCCTAAAGCAATACAATACCAAATGTATCATAGTATCTAAGCATACCGTTTTTACTACCAATTCCCAGGATTCTTTACTTGTGTTTATCAGTGTATTCTCAATATACGGGTCAAGTGCTAATAAGGCTGTACTAATAAGCCCTTCCTAAATAGCTGGACTTATTTGCTTTATATATCTACCTAGATGTCTGAATTCTATTCATAAAAGGGATCAATAATTAATGGTAATAATTTTGTGTTCCACGTCTGCCTCAAAAAGTCAATGCAGTAAAAATTGTTGAGTGACCTCATCTTCATCTCATCTCCTCACAATCTGATGTTAGGTTTCAGATATTTTATTTTGGATCACATGTTGGTCCAATGAAAAAAGTCATCTTGACTGATGTTAGCTACATCTTGTATGTATGTTGAAAAAAAATGTATGAAAACACACAGTTTTTATGTGTGTGTGAAAGGGTGTCAAAGTACTGGGCCTGGCAGCATATTAAGGTGTCCTGTAGCACTTTCTTGTTGAGTTCTAACTGAATTCAAGCTATAATTAGATGCAGATACTAGGGGCTTGGCTCTACTGTCATTTAATATGAGATTAAAATGGAGAATTTGGCTGGCATCAGCCTGTGCTAATAATCTAGGTGTGCATATAGGTGTGAATGTGCCAGCTAAAGACAGTCGCAAAAGACTGCTACTGTCACAGTCGCGTCTTTATAATGAGAATATTGTCGCAGTCGTGACTTTACTATGGAAATATTGTTGCAGTCGCAACTTTAAAATTGCAGCAGTCGCGACTTTACAATGGGAGAATTGTTGCAGTTGCGGATTTGCTATGGGAATCCGCTGTTTAAGAATTCGACAGTCGAATTCACACCTTAGTGAATAACCCCCTATATAATGTTACTGTTAAAATATAACGTATTTGTTTTAAAGGTACTGTAGAATTTTGCTTACAAATTTAACTTAGAACTCAGTTTAAGTGCTGAGGGAATTCTAGGTTTTATTTTGGACAACCTTAATTGGGAACACAGTTTGTTTAATGCATTCCAATTATTGTGACAGACAACCCATACAGGAGAAGTGAGCAAAAGTACAGGGGAAATCATAGACCCTATGGCATCAGTCATTTTATCAAATACTAATTATGCAAAGCCTAATTAACCACACCCACTTCTCATATTAATTATACATTTTTATACAATAAGCGGAAGAAAATATGGTTTAAAATGTGTCCTCTGAGTGTCTGAACTTGCCGTAAGCAGGTTTTTTTTTATATGTAACATACTGGATGCTTGCATACATATCTTGTATTTTAAACTAAGGCAAGACATAACACAAATGCCTTTTGCTATAATCACATACATTTAACTTATGTTGTATCGCTGCACACTGAAGCACAGGTAAAAAAGACACTAAACACTGTTAATTTCTATTTTATTTGCTGGAGAAGAATAAAGATATAATGAATTAAAGACTGCGACATACTGAAAAACAAATCACAACATAGAATCATAAAATGACAGTTTCAATTTAGGACACAAAAAGAACAATGCTGAGACAGCTGTAGTAAAAATTAACATGCACATAGTATACATTTTTCAATGTTAAAGGTATATAATAATTACTAAAACAAACAAGTATACGTAAAATTCAGATATTTTGGGGGATATTTCAAAAGTTGGCTACTTTTGGGGGGGAATTCACTATGTTCCGAAGTGAGGTGCGTAGTGTTCACCTCACTTCGGAAAGACTGAAATGCGCATGCTGATGTCCTGCACGCGGACATCAGCATGCGCATTAAAGGGATTCCCCTCCCGGCAAGGAGACTCGAGTGCTCTCGCCGGGAGGGGAATCCCTTTAATCCGCATGCTGCCGTCCGTGTGCAGGACATCAGCATGCGCATTTCAGTCTTTCTGAAGTGAGGCGAACACTACGCACCTCACTTCGGAATATAGTGAATT
Organism: Pipa parva; assembly: GCA_019650415.1. Lineage (NCBI taxonomy): Eukaryota > Metazoa > Chordata > Amphibia > Anura > Pipidae > Pipa > Pipa parva. The sequence goes on along the minus strand of WMED01024728.1, from coordinate 7,264 downwards.
CCCCCCTCAGTTTGTTTTTCCCATATTTTTTCATCTGTTATTACATGGAATAAAAAGAGGGTAACAAAGGACTTTAAAAAGTTCACTACAATTTTGATGGAATCTTGAGCATTTTGCCTCTTATATAAAGAATCATCATATAAAGATCATAATAATCGGCCTCCTCTACTAATCTTGTATACCCAGCAGAAATATTCATGCGAAAACATGGATCTTAATCAAATGCAGTAGAACTCTTGATAAAAGTCCCATTTATGACGGTCCTTTTGTAATGAAATATTTCTAAGCATTTTTGAGTAAAGACCACGCCTGCATACAATTTGTTTTTTATTTTAGTTTGTCAATTTTCCACCAAGGCAGAAATCCATAGAGAATGCAGTTCAGTGATTTTGTCGCATATATATATATATATATATAAAATACAATTTTTCTGTGGGATTGCTTTAGTATAGAACTATGCTATGTAAATTACTGGAGCACATTAAATAGGGGGTTATTTATCAAAGTGAGAATTCAACTATTGAAATGAATTCTCATCATTTCGGGCTGCTACGCTCTGATTTTCTACTCCTTATTCACTAAATAGAGCATTCCCTTAATGAATTCACAATCACGTCCGTATTTCCATAGTGAAGTCGCAACTGTGTCAGTAGCAGTCCATTGTGTAGTGTATGACAGTCGTTAGCTGGTGAATTTGCCACGTTGCAGAGTTTGTTGAATACCTGAATATGGTTAAGTGGTGAATTCACACCTTTACTCGACAATTCAGACTTTGATAAATAACCAATAGTGGGTAATTCAGCATACTCCGAACTTAACCTCTGATGCTTTACCTCTGGTCGCAGACACTGTTATGCGCTCGCTGATGTGCTGCACATGGACATCAGCGAACGCTTTAAAGGGATTCCAGTCTCGGCAAGGCTCAACTCGAGTCGCCTCCTTCCAGTCTCGCGAGGCGACTCGAGTTGAGCCTCACCGAGACTGGAATCCCTTTAAAGCCTTTTAAAGAGGCGAAGCATCGGAGGGTAAGTTCGGAGTATGCTGAATTACCCCCTATAAGTTGGAAAAGATGATATGAATGATTCTACTGAATGATATGCCTCAATAATGACCTTTATTGGAAATATAAGTTTAGGGAAGTCTGCCTATAATCAATATACTCTCATTTTGATTGATGCTCAGCCTATATTTTATACTATGTGCTATTTTGGACTGTTTAGTTTGAAGCTGTAAATCACACATTAGTTTAGGCTTTGTACACATTTGATACTTATTCATTCTGAAATATGCCTCACTAATAATAAAGTAAAACCTTATACTATTGAGCTAATAATCAAAAAATGGAATAACATATTCCATAAATGATTTTTTTCTCCTTGTACGGAGACTGTAAATGTAAAACAAATTATAGCGCTACCATAATGTCATAAAGAAAAACAACTATAAAGTTTTGTATTAAAGTCTGTATGAAGAGCATAATAAAACACAAGCAGGGGAATTTTTCAACGGGTGCAAAATTAACAGAGGTCTAGTAACCCATAGAAACCATTTAGGAGTTTGTATTTACTGGTATACAGGAAGCTAGAATTATGAAAACTAACGTTTGATTAGATGCTATGGGTTACTAGGCCTCTATTAAGTTTATACCTATTGATATTTTCCATTGATGGTGTTTTTTACTAGGTATCTAATGACCTTTGCCCCTTTAAAACACCAAACCTTACCTTTCCTGAATATTTAATTCACTTCCTGCTTCAAAAACAAAAAAACTTCTAGATTCTTCAAGTTCTTCTTCCGGAGCCTAATAAAATATTAACAAAACAAAAATCTAATGTAAAGCAAATAAATATTTATTGCAAAAAAAATGTATGGATTCAATAATAAGCATAAACCATTTTAATAATGAACAAGCGTTTAGATTTCATTTTTCTTTTTTAATGTAAAAGTTTGGGTGCCAATTTGAGCTGGACAAAATGATTTTTCTTAATAATGACTCATTATTCATGAAATGAATAGTGTCTAAGAGGGGAAAAACAGATCATTTATGATATAAAGAAAATCTAATATGAAGTAAATTGGCATGGGGAGTGTACCTGGCTGGAATGGATAAAATATTCATTTTTAAAACTAATAGTAACTGATCAAGTGCAGCCTAGCAACAGCAGTCAGTTCCAGAAAGTACTTTTGAGAATAATGCTTGCTTGATTGTACATTTTTTCTTACAGTCTCTGACCCATTTAAAGTTACATTTTACTCATGTAACACAAAGACAAGTCTTTGGCCAAGTAACAAAGGAAATTAAAGAACAGAATTAAATGTATTTAGGATTTTTTGGGCCATAATTGTTGCTCAAAAACGCCCATAACTGTGGCTAACAAAAAGAAATTTACGAAGAAAAGAACAAGTATATTGCAACTATAATAATCATTCAGTAGGTTTTTATAAATCAATGGAATATTTAAGCCTGATATTTTGTCTTCTGTCACCTATTTATCAGATACATTTCTGCTGAAGAAGGTATGAGGTAATATGCCTTGTATGTTGTGAAAGAGGTTAGGGCTTGCATTACATTTCCGTCAGGGGTACGGCTTAACCCTAACTTTACCATTAAAATCACAACAAAACCTAATGATAAAGAAGAAAACTGTAAGCAATTACCTTCTAAGGCCCATGACTCTCAACCACTTTACACATTGTCACAAATGGTAAACCAAGACAAATCTCTAATAACCATACTCTGTTGCGGTTTACTGCCTGTAACTATATGCAAAGTAGTCACAAGCTACATACAATAAAATATGCTTTTGTTTTTGCAGTGGAGGACTCATCTGCATACCAAAATAAAGACCAAATAATAGGACTAGTTAAAAGGTAAGGAGTTTATTGAGATACTGTAGACAATAAGCCTAATAAAAAACATAAGCATAGATATTAGCTAGTACAGTACCCTGTTCATATCTGATCCCATCACCCCATCCCCCCCCCAAAAAAATGGGTTAATCATGTCCTGCATAGTAAAAGATGGGAGAGAATAAGACTAATAGCCCAAAAGTCTCTCTCATTAATGGTTACAAACTATCATCACGTCATAATAATTATACCTACATTAATTCGATGCACATGGCGCACTAGTATGCAAGATAACATATAAATACATCTAAACAGCATATTTTAGAACCAACAATGGATGTACATGGACATCATTTAAAATTGTAAATAAAGAAGTATATAAGACTTTCTTAAGGGAAGCAGTTAAAAATGCTATACTTGAAGCAAGTGTTAACAAATCAAGCATAGTCATATGCAAGCTTGTGAGTCACTGAATTCATAAGCATGATAGACAATTCTCTGTTAGAATGGCCAAAGGTCAACTAAGCACAAGTTGTTCTCACATCAATCCTGGAGCCAAATCACACCACATGAGCATGTCTTCAATAGAGAACACCTCTTGACTCTGGCTCTAACCACCTTAATATAACTAGCTCCCAGTCAGCATAATCTCATAAACAGTTCAGGTTTTGCCACCTCTATACCTCCTTTTTCTCTCTCACATCTTTACTCAACAACCCTCTAACCTTTCACTACCATGATCTTTGCTATGTTTCTCTCTAATATCAGACAGGGATGCTGCTATAGCTCTGACCTATGTGCACTTTCCTAAGCCTCCTATGGGTTACATCATCTCTATTTCCTGTGTGTTCCCTTATTGGTTCTCTAAAGGGGATTGCTCTAAAAGGTACGCAAACTCCCATAGTAAAAGCTGCTACAACGCAAACTTCAATAATATCTTACTATATTATGCATCATGCTACCTACTTGACAGCTGAAAATTGAATGCAAAAAGTAAATTACTACCAATAAAGCTATTTTCTCCCAACTCAGGAAAGAAAAGGCAGGTTGACAGGAAAGATGACTGGGATAAATGCTGTATAAAAGGTACATTTTTTAAAATTACATTTATATTTACAAAAATGTTTATTTCATTAGTAGAACCTAAATTAGTATTAGAGTTTTGAGATGACGGGTGCACTTTTACAACATGGCTGCTATTAGCAAAAGATAAGAACAGATAGAAAGCAGTAAATCTCAAGTGCTGTGTCTAACTGCTATGCTAATCCAAATGGGATTTTTTTGGTGTTATTAAAAGAAATGTAAAGAAGTTATAATTATTTAAATTTTAGTAGCAACAGTATAATAAAACAACTACACACCCAAAGGTCAGCACAAAATCATATGCCTCCTAGTTAATCCAAGGGTATGGTGTCCATTGGAACCATCGATCTTTTTAATAACTATAAAGGCTCTGTTAGTGGTTTAGGAGAAAGGAAGAGGACAGATCATGTCATGTTGTTATTCCTATATTTAGCATGGTATAATTAAAAGAGGGCACTTCATATTTTATGAGAATATTCAAAATACTTCTTATTTTGGTCATAACTTCCCTTTAACACATTGCCAGTAATCAATTTTCTTTGAAAGAGTAAAAACTAGTACAAGTTTTATTACAGAGACAATGGCCACGTGTGTTATGGTCCCTTATAATGAAACCAACCCTGGCAATTCAGACCTGCTAACATCTATATGCAAACAGATTAAGTAAAAGACATCTTTATATCATTTACAAATGCATTTAATGACAGGTGCACAAATACAGCTGCCTTCTTCCCCAGAATGGAACCAATTTCCTTTTTACCTTATCTAGTTCCACAATCTTCAAAGCTGGATTATGTACCACATTGTTCTTAACATGTCTCTCTGGCTTGAATAGGGCCACACAATGCTCATGGTCTTCCATTTCCTCAGCTTGAAAGAACAAAAGCAAGTTGAATGTTAGTTCAAAGTCAGTCACGATTAATGAGTAATCCAATTTTTCTTTCAGTCAGGTCAATAATAATGCAGTAGAGGCATCCTAACCTGTCAGGCCTTCACTCTCATTCAGTTCATGGTCTAATGCAGAGGTTGAGCTATAGCTACATTTATCTTGCTTCTGGCTGGTTGCACGATTCACTGGAGTTCTAAAACAGAAGGATAAAGATACATCTGTTTCTACAGGGAATATCTGATTTGACGGAGCAAGTAGCTTGAAGTTTATATCTGGCAGTATGAGAGCCAATAGTTAATAAACTCTTTTGAAAAGCATATACATTTTATAATATCTTTGACAAAAGTAATCAGAAATTTAAAAAAAAAATGTTAATAAGAGGGCAGCTTTACATTGTGAAGAAAAATATGGTGCCACATGTTATGGCTGACTCGTAAAATAATGAACTAATTTTTTTTTCCTCAGGAAGCCTACATAATCTTCATCAGATTGGAAGCTTGATTTTTTTTAAACTTTGCCACGAGGTTGGATTCTTTTTAACAAATCAAGTTGTGCAGCATACATGTTTGTTAATCCTAGCAGATCTAACTTATCGCTGCCCTTAAGTTCTAAGTGGATTCCTCTGGCTGCCTTCTTTATATAACATACAACATTGTTTAGAACCCGAATTTCATGCCTAGTGCAGAAGTTATTATTTGCTTGGATAGTCTTTGCTATCATGGTAATACACGGGGGAATTTCAAAGCAGTTGTTTGAGTGGGCTGTGCGCCAGAGCGACGAGAAAGAATAACATACAACCTGTGACTGCAAAGCAAATGGATGCCTTGAATATTTAAACAGTTTTAGGTACCTCAACGGTCAGTACATTTAAAACTTTCTATACCTTGGTTTAAACTGCATGTTAAGAAAATGCATACTCATCATTATTTTACTCTTCAGCGCAGAATGAAAACATGAGATTTATGGATTTTAGGAGGAGATTTACAATCCTACAAATTTTTTGCAATAAGGAAAATTGTGCTGTGCATGTTTTTGCACCTATGTGCAAGAAATGTTTTAATTAAATTCTAGCACCCTGAGGGAACCATGTGCAAGTGCTTTAAAGAAACCAGGAGGTGGCAAGTGGGTGGTTTCTAATAAATATCTGCAAATAACAGTGTCTTTTCAGGGGAAAAAAAAGAATTCTCCAGAAAATGAACTAGTGGTAATGAGCTGTTGTCAGTTTGATTATTTTTTTTCTTTAACTGCAAGCTACTTAATAATTCTTTCATCATACATATAGGGTGGCAGGAGACAGCATATAAAAAGTATAGTGAACAGCAGATCACAATACTGCCCCTAAATTCTTCATTTTGCTTCCCTTTGTATGTTTTACTGCAAGAAGACTGCACATACAGTACAGCAATCAATTTGTCTTAGTTCTTCCACTCTCACCAGTTCTGTGACTGTATTATGATATCAATAATATTGATATTTGTGTAAATTGCTTAATAACTTTAAAGGGTGGCTCAAGCCTGGGGCTGACTGTTATCCTTTGTGGACTGTGCGAATAAGTCAATTAGTAAGTGTAACTCCCCTATTTAAAACTGTGAGGGTATGGGGGGGTATCTAGCTGAATGCTGCTAAGAATTTCATAACAACTGAGAATTAAGATTGCACAATGCCCTGGTTCACTGAATGCCAAGATAATGGTCAGCTTTCCTCACCTAGGTAAAGTCAGCACTGCAGTTTTTATTTTGTGGTCCATCACTGATACTGTGGCTTTTTCATTTGGTTTCATTGTACTTCATGACCAGGATATGCCACCACCTTCTGATTTACATTTCTCCTTATTGCTTCACATTCCTCATCAGGTGCTCGGCTTGCTTGAACATCACATCACAGGCTTATAGAAATTCATTTTTTTGTATAGGTCTGGTTGTTTTGAAAGTATTGCTTAATATCTTTCTGCTTTGTTTCATACCAGGGACAACAAAGAAGAACTTATCCTACATACCAGAGTTCTTAATGGTTTATATTTGTACCCCCCAGCAATATTTGGAAGCCAATAGGATGTAGGAAGATGAAACAAAACAAGCTGGAGTTAATTACATTATGGCACACAGTTTGTGACCAGCACTTAGAACTGACACTAAGGTTCTAAGTTCTGGTCACAAACTGTGCGCCATAATGTAATTAACTCCAGCCTGTTTTGTTTCATCTCCCTACATCCTTTTGGCTTCCAAATATTGCTGGGGGGTACAAATATAAGCCATTAAGAACTCTGGTATGTGGGATAAGTTCTTCTTTGTAATACAACTTTGTAATACAGTGTGTTTTTTTTCCCATTTTGGAGTGTTTTGCTTAGTGTGACCAAGTAAAAATGCTGTTTTTTAATAATAATATTATTAACCCTTTAACTACCAGCCGATTTTTTTTTTGTTGACCACTTATTCCCAAGCT
>WMED01024726.1:0-11165 GCA_019650415.1 Pipa parva | reverse complement strand
AGTACCGTGTCCCAAAAATAAGACCTCCCCTGAAAATAAGACCTAGCTGCAGTAAAGTACGAAAAATGTACAGTACTGGTACTGTGTTCTCAAAAATAAGACATCCCCCGAAAATAAGACCTAGTGTGTCTTTAGGAGCAAAAATTAATATAAGACCCTGACTTATTTTCATGGAAACACAGTATAATGTCACATATAATAGTGCATTCAAAGGAGGAAGAGATTTAAAATTCCTTGAACAGAAACATACTGTATGCATTCCTAGCCTCTAGTTCAGCATTCCCAACATAGTAATGGCACAGTTCATATGATACATGAGCCTGGAGATTGTTTGTCTTGCAACAGGTGAAAAACTATTTTTCAGACATAACATGACATTACTACATTAAACTACCTTTGTGAGGCAATGCTGTACACTTTATAGACCATGTGGTCTAAAAAAATTCCTGTTTATTTTTATCCAGTAATATTCATTAACTCTCATTCGTAAGATATTTGTCCTTAAAACTTGAATATTGGTTATTCAATACTTAAGGTTTAATGACAAATAACTTTCAAATATGCAACTTCCATCCTCTCCAGAGTATAATTGTAGTTCAACATAAAATGTAGGTCGAGTAAAACCAGAGAAAGAAAACGGATATGCAGTGATGCAGTGATTGGAAAGATCTCAGATTTTAAGTTAAATTCCTGATCTGCATTTCTTTTTGTTGACTCTCTCATTGCTGATTGCAACCATCTATAATATACATTGGATTTCTGGGGGCACTTCATTAATACGATTTATCTAGAGATCCATAGGGAATAAAATGACAGCGCAGGGGTTTAGTAATAAAAATTAAAATACTTTTCCAAGCATGATTTAGAAACAGATGCCATTTCTAACCAAATCAGATTTTTTTCAGTTTTTTTTTTTAACTGGCACTTTATCCACTGGTCCTTTCCAACAATATGGGATCACCAAATTAACATTGCCAGCATACCCTTAGATCACAGTAGAATGGGAACCACTTAAGGCACTGTTCCTCCCTAACAAATTTTCAAGGACCGACTTCCTCCTCGACCTCCTCCACTGAAGTCTCTACCCTAAGCCCTGTTGCTGACTTTACTACTCTAGGCATCCATCCACAAAGCACCTGGCCACACTAGGCACTCTACAATCCTTCATGTAGTGAGATATTACCTGTATAGCTACCCTATCTTCTTTCACCTATGGTTAGTTATGACAGGATTTACCCTACCATATATCCCAGATCCAGCTGATAGTAAGCACCTCCACTAAGAATGGAGGTGACTAAGACCAAGCACTGCATAGTATTATATTAGCTAAAGTGATCTTGGAAAGCAACAGGACAATAAAATAGACTAACAAGCTGCCTGAACATAATTTAATCCACTAAAACTGCTACACAGAGATATAATACAAAGGAGAATCCAGATAACATTAAGTAGACCAGTGAGCATTTAGAAAAATTAATATATGCTCACATGACTACACAGTTAATTCAAAACCAGCCATGTGTAAACATCATAGTAATAAAACTTACACATACACTCAGGGCTGTGGAGTCGGAGTCATTATAAAATGGACTCTGACTCCCAAAATATATAATAAATTGGTAGAGTTAGTTCATTGCAGTATACGCTGAATATATTTTCATAAGAATTTGGGAAACTAATGAAATGTCCTGTAAAGGTTTGTTCTATTCTATTGTAACAGACAATGCTTCAAACATGATAAGTACAATTAAACTGATGAATGAGAATAAGGAAGGTGAACAAGAGTTAGAAGAAAACTTTGGATTCAGTATGTTTGAGATTGGAAGGCCACAGTCCTGTTCTTGTAACTGAGGAACAAACAGATATTCCTACAGAACAACAGCAAAATGATACTTTAGAATTAGATCTTGCTGAAGCTGCTTCAAAATTCTGTCATATTTATCACATGCGCTGTGCTGTGCACACACTGCAGCTGGCGATAAGAGACCGTCTGCAAGAGGGACATGCTGGAGATCTGATTGGCAAGGTGAAGCAATTGGCTATTGCTGCCCGAACCCCTAAAATTGGTTCCATCTTGAAAAGACGTGCTGGGAAAGGGGCAGTTGTAGATCAAGCCACTTGGTGGGGCAGTACCTATTTAATGATTGAGCGATTGATTGAGCTGAAACCCTTTCTTGTGGATATGGCCAACCCTCCGGTAACATTAAGTGAAGGTCAATGGACAAAGGTGGCAGAATTAAAGGAACTGCTTCAACACCCATTCAGTGACTAAAAAATTACAAGCTGAGGATTTAACTCCTGGAACTTTCATAAAGGAATGGAAGAACTTCCTGTTTTGCCTGTCCCAAAGAGGAGGCTTAAGGCTTAATCACAGATGACATTGCCGCTTCAATGAAATGGAGAGATACTCTGTTATTAGATAATAAAATTCTTTTGGCAGCTGTTTATGTGGATCCAAGTCATCGTATATTGCTGGATGATCAACAGATTACTAAAGGAAAAGAAGCTCTGATTGAGGTAGCAATTAGGATGAGTGGGCTACAGGACTGCCAAGAAGAACAGGAATTGGGTCTTGCCAGTGCTACTGCCACCATATCTTCAGCCTCATCAGATGAAGAGTTTAACTTTGAAAAGTATTTGGATGATATGGAGCAGGCAAAGCATTGTCGCAAGGAAAAAGATTCCACTCCCACAGCAAACAGACTGACTGTATTTCAGCAAAATTTCTCAAAGAAGTAGAAGAGTTCAACCAATCTTCAAAACTGACTGTGCATGAGGCAAATCCTTTATACCCCGAGATTGTTAGAGATGTTGCCCATGTGGTCACTCACCGCTTTGCCACCAACCCAAGTTAGTGTACAGAGGCTGTTCTCTTGCTTTAAAATAATTTGATCAGATTTGAGGTCATGTATGAAAGAGGATCTGATGGAGGCGATACTTTTTCTCAGAACAAATTCATAGACTCCACAAATGTTATTCAGGACATTTTTGTTGAAAACTGATTTTTTTCCCACTTACTGCAGTGTTTTACATATTTGCAATTAATTAAAAGTTTAATTAAAGTTTTTAGTGTTCTAATTTACAACACAAAAAACTTTAATAAATTGCAAATTTGTATCCAATAAATATATTTTATGTTCTACCTAAATAGCTTGATTATTGTATCATGAGGATAATAAAAAGCTTAAATTAAGTTATCTCTTAAACATGCGGCATGTATGGGGGAGTCGGAGTTAGGGGAAATTGAGGAGTCTGAGTCGGAGTCTGAGGCCCTAATTCACCATAGTGCTCACTTCGCAAATGGTATTATGCGCCCGCTGATGTCCTGCGAGTGCTCTCGCCGGGAGGGGAATCCCTTTAATGCGCATTCTGATGTCCGTGCACAGGACATCAGCATGCACATAACACCATGTGCGAAGTGAGCCAAACGCTTCGCGGCTCACTTCGCACTATGGTGAATTAGGGCCTGAGTCGTGGCTTTGGCTTACTGACTCCACAGCTCTGCATACACTGTATGTATGCATTAAGTATGTACAGTTTTGAATGATCATAGACTAGACTCTAAGGGGGTTATTCAGGAAGCTCCGAAGTGAGGCGCGTAGTCTTCGCCTCACTTCGGAATGACTGAGATGCGCATGCTGATGTCCTGCGCGCGGACATCAGCAGGCGCATTAAAGGGATTCCCCTCACGGCGAGGAGACTCGAGTGCTGACAAAAAAGCAGAAGTAACAAAAATCACAACTGGAACTTAAAAAGTAGAAACAATGGTGTCTGGAACTGTAATGTACCATGGTGAAATCATGCTAATTGTACATTTTTATAATCGCTGTTTAATTAATATACAATTTAATGTTCTAACACTCAAAATGGCACTTGTTAGAATGCAAAAAGCAAAGCTTCCAACACAGGAAGTCTAAACTGGTTTGTCAGCAAGGTAAAGTATAAGAAGTTTTATTTAGATCATGATCGAAATATTTACTTTTTTATTTTAGATCAAGAAAGGATTAAAGGGTATGAAAATTTGAATAAAACATTATTTATATCTGACATGTATACATATAGAACGCCAACTTAAACATTAGAATCTAAAAATGATTTTGGGATCAGTAGTGCTTGCCTCTTCTTTAAACAGCCCCTCCCATTCTGTGTACAGGCTTTTCCTCTATAGTGCTGATAAGCCCCACCCCCGAGTAACATCATAGAACTATTCAGAGTGTAGAATCCCTTTCCCTTCTTATATAAAGCCTGTTCCTAACCCTGAGCATGCCCAAAAGAAAACTGTTCAACAGGGGTGTGGCTTTACACAGCAGGGAAATCATTCAGAGGATGAAAGCAGTTACAGGGAGATGTTGAGCTCTGCTGAACTAAGAGGTGAGTCAGGAGTTTCTTAATTGCTATATTGCTTGACAATAGGTAAATAGAGCTTTCTTTATAGTCAGGGTTTACTTACTCTCTAAGTTAGTGATTAATAATATAAATGGAGACCACCATACATTTATGACTGCATGGTTTGGACAAGAAAAAGGCATTCTGGTATAATAAATTTCTTAATCTCACCTATAATTGAACTTGTAAAATGTAAATTTGTATAAATAATTTACAGCTTGTAGTATAGACCTTCAGAGTCAAATTAATCAGCAAACATGGGGGATTGTGGATGCATTTCTACGGCTTGTGCTTGCTCCTTTCTGACTACTGTCCTGTATGACATTGAAGACATAAATCAGTTATCAGGATTACTCCATGAATAAACAAAGATGGAATGTACAAGGGTTAACTTATAGCGTGACACTTTCTGCTGTAGAATGTGATCCAAAAGAATCTCTTGCATGTAAAGATTTGATGCATATTTCCCCCCTCTAATCCCCTTAGTTTCATAACTGGACTGCTTAAACACCCTAAAATACCATCCAGTGAAGTGAAAGTAATGAAATCATTTATAGAAACTAGATTTTAATATGCTGCCTTTGCAATATTTGTTCCTTTGTAAAAAAATAAATAAATAAAAAAGTCAAATTTCACTGTTTAAGGCATAAAAGAGCAAGGCTTGTTCCTATTTCTTTCAAGTTTGCAGGGAGGTTGATGTAGTGATGTCACCAGAGCACCTTCCACTTCCCCCTAGTAGGCAGTGTGCTAGTGCTGCAGTGCCCAAAGCTAGTTATCAGGTAGGGCAGGGGTTAGCAAACTTTATTATCAAAAGAGCCATTTTTCCCCCTCTTCCACTAAAGAAAAATAGTCTGGAGCTGCAAAATATAACAGCTTAGAAACTTTTAAGAGTTGTAAGGGGGTTATTCACTAAAGCGGGAATTTGACTGTCGAATTCTCAAACAGCAGATTCCCTTAGCATATCCGCGATCAAGACAAATTCCCCATTGTAAAGTTGCGATTGCGACAATAGCAGTGTATTGCGACTGTCTTTAGCTGGCAAATTCACACCTATATGCAACAATTCGCACTTTATTGAATAACCCCTATATATTTCTTTAATTTTACCTGTCACAACATTACATTGATAAATAACCTTTATTCTTTTGTTTTCATTTGTCAATCAAGGCAGAAGGGAGTCACAACAAGGAGGCTGAAGAGCCACATGCGGTTCCAGAGCCGTGGTTTGCCTACCCCTGAGGTAGGGGGCTGGGTGGAAAACTGAGAAACTGGGACTTGTATGTATGTATGTATGTATGTATAATTTTATTTATAAAGTACCACAAACATACGCAGCACTGTACAGTTTAAAATAAAAATAAAATACAGACATGGGAAACTGCATTAAACAATACAGTATAAGATCACAAGGATACATCACTTTAAGTGCTATGTTGAGGTTGACACAAGAGGTTGGAGGTTCCTGCCCTGTAGAGCTTACAATCTAAGTGGGAGGAAAACTTACAAACACAGATGGGTAATAAGAGCTGTGACAATGTGATGAAACACAAGTCCATAAATAAATATAAATATAAAGCATAAATGGCTAAGTATTAATATATATATATATATATATATATATATATATATATATATATATATATATATATATATATATATATATATATATATATATATATATATATATATATATATATATATATATATAAATCAGTGATAAATATCAGTGCTAGGGCTCCAAAAGGTAGGATTTCAGTTGGCCTTTAAAAGTGCAGAGGGAATGTTCCTGTGGAAGATAGAGGGGTATAGAATTCCAGATGTGAGGGGCAGAGGGAATCTTCCTGGGGTAGATAAAGGGGTATAGATTTCCAGATGTGGGGGCAGAGAGAGAAAATGATTTAAGACAAGAAAGAGCAGTAGTGGTGTGTGGCATGCAAAGCTGGTTGCTTTGGGAGGAGTGCAGCTCACATACAGGCATACATGAGAGGAAATGTAGGGAGGGGCAACACAGTGAAGTGCCTTAAATGTCAAGAGGAGAACACTGTAATGATTTGTTTGCTTAAAGGGAGCCAAGGAGCAGAGAGAGATTGGGAGAGAAGCTGTCCCTTCCTGGGAGAGAGGGAGACAATTCTGGCAGCAGAATTTAGAATAGACTGGAGTAGGGAGAGGTGGGAAGCCTGAAGGCCAGATAGAAGAATGTTGCAGTAGTAATGGTGAGATGGGATGAGAGCACGCATGAGGGTGTTAGCAGTGGAGGGAGAGAGAAAGGAGCAGATCTTGACAATGTTGCAAAGAATAAATCGACAGGTTTTATCAGTGGAAGTGATGTGATTAGAGATGGAAAGAGCAGGGTCAAAAGTCACCCCAAGACAATGTACAGAGGTTACACAGTTAATGATGGCACCATCCACTAGAATGGAAAAGGTAGGAGCGGGACCAGGTTTGGGTGGAAAGATAATCAACTCTGTTTTAGTGAGATTTAATCTGGGCTTGCAAGAAGACAGCTAATAATTTGGGTCTGAGTTTCAAGTGTTAGCACAGAAGAGAATAGGTAAATTTGGGTGTCATCCACATACAAGTGATACTGAAGACCAAATAAGTATATGATATCACCCAAGGAAAGAGAGTGTACAGGGAGAACATGTGGGAGCCAAGGGCCAAGCCTTGGGTCACCCCCACCCTAAGCAGGACAAGAGAAGAGGAGTTATTAGCATGGGAGAATAAAAAGGAATGATCAGAAAGATAGGAAGCCAGTCAAGATGCAGCTTGATTACGGACCCCAAGCACATGAAGAATTTGAATAAGAAGGGAGTGATCAACGATGTCAAATGCAATGGATAAGTCAAGGAGAATTTGAACAGAAAAGTGACCCTTGGCTTTGGCAACCTGGAGATCATTTGCAAGTTTGCACAGAGTAGTCTCCAGAGATTGTCCTGGTCTGAAACCAACTGCAGGGGGTTCAGGAGATGGTAGCATGCAGATAGTTAGTAATGCTTGTGACAGGGACCCAGAACCGCAGAACAGGAACCAAAAAATAAGAAATGTTTTGAGCTAAACTAGTGTTAAAAATGGATACAACGTACATTTTACTGAAAAGGTCCCTGTGAATGCCAATGGTTTGTTGATTTTGCATCCATTTTTTAAACTGTTATTTTTGTCCTAAAATTTGGACAAACTGTCTAGACAAAAGCAATTTGGTCCTGGGAAATTTAACCTGGCAACAAAATGCAGAGAACTGTGCATTTTACCCATCAGCAACGTTTATTATGTTACCTTTCAGCTGGGGACCCATGAAAATAATGGATCTGGATTAGTTCTGACTGTTTTGCTATTGGAGAAAAGAAATATAGCACCTATATGTACACGTGTGTTAATGAGGTGCAAAGTAATATGAAAGAACTTGCTAATTAATAAAGTATAGGCATTCATAGCCTCTTTATTTTCAATGGAGAATAAGATAATAAATATTCATTACGTGGAACCTACAGCCCTTAAAATACGATTTAAAAGTACTTTTTCCCTTTATCATTTTACAGAAACTAGAGTTAATTTAGTCAGACTCGAGTTAACCTCACAAAATGCCAGGGGGAAACACACAAAACATACACAACCTTCAGTAGACACAAGCTCCACGCAGATGACGTCCATGTAGAAACTGATGTCAGGACTCCAAGGTTGAAAGGTGATAATGCTAACCACTAAGCCGCCCTAAAATAAATGTACCATACTTTATACAAATGGTTCACATCTTTCGGATATGAAGACTATAGTGAAACATTCATACAGCTAGTGGCATTAGGACAGTGGCGAACCTTTCCGAGGTGAAGGCACTGAGTGACTCCATCACACGCGTCGAGAGAGAGCTCTGGCTGCAGCTATCCTACCCAAATCCTTCCTGTGAGTAATCTCTCCTTCAGTGTAGACTGTGGAGCCGACTGAAAATTGTCAAGTTTGTACTGATGGAGAGCTCACTTGCTAGGGAGGATCTAGGACAATTGTCAGAGCAGCGGTGACGATGGTGCACGTGCCCATAACAAGGTCTTCTCTGCAGTTCTGTGGAGTCGGGGCCCATTTTGGTGGAGTCTGAGTCGTTATAAAATGGACAGGCTCCAACTCCCAAAATATATAATACATTGGTAGAGTTAGTTCATTGCTGTATATGCTGAATATATTTTCATAAGAATTTGGGAAAATAATGAAATGTCCAGTAAAGGTCTGTTCTATTCCTTATATAAGGATCTAGGTTCTTAATTAAAATGAATGTGTGCTGCACTTTATGTACATGCTCAGTAGTGAAGCTCCTTGCTACAGATCAGAGGAAAAGGCACTGGAAGGAATGGCTGCACTCATCACAGATCTGCTAGAGCATGAGTCTCAAACTCGCGGCCCTCGGGATGCTAGTTTGCTGCCCCCAGTCCTGCGCTCCACCAGGCGTTTTTTTCACCAGTGGAGTGCTGGATCTGACACAGAGGGAGTCCTAGCTGACTCCTTCCGTGCAGAGAGGAGGGCTCCTGTGATCACAAGAAACTTTAAGAAATTGAAAATTTGTATCCTATAAATATATTTTATGTTCTAGCTAAATAGCTTGATTATTGTATCATAAGGAAAAATATAAAAAGCTTAAATTAAGTTCTCTGTTAAACATGCGACATGTATGAGGGAGTCTGAGTCGGGAGTCGGATTTAGGGGAAATTGAGGAGTCGGAGTTGGGGCTTTGGCTTACCAACTTCCCAGCCATGCTTCTCTGGCACACGTGCCAAAGGCTCACCACCTCTGCGTTAGGATAAAAGAAAAATAGATGTTGAATTGTTTTTAAATGCATCATTTACATTTTCTTTAAGTGTCTGCCCCAGTTTGAGTCATATTGCTTTTGGTCAATAATACATGTTTTATACCTGCTTAAGGACAATTTCAGCAATATCAATAGCTTTTCCACTGTGTGGAAGGACATGAAGACCAAAATAAAAAAAAATAAAAAAATACAAACTATGCATTTTTTATTCTGGTGTTCCTATCCTTTTAAGAACCTTTGTATCATACATGATATTCTCTTGCTATGAGTATCTTATTAGTGTTTTGAGCAAACCTACTGATGGCTCGAACCAAGTTATCAGGTTTATCTTTCTAAGTAAGTTGTCTACTCACTAGTTTAGACAGACTATTCTGGAACCCTACTAGTACCTCCGAATTTACATTAGAGGTCTCTGATAATAACGATCCTGTGTGCAGCTGGGCGTATACAAGCAGGGTTCCTGAATTGTAGCAGATCCTTTATCTATTTATTATGCTTTTCGCTGGTCTCTACTCGTACACTCCCAGTGACATTAAATTGAACCTTAATTTGAGGAGCTAACCTGTCGGGGAAACCTTCAGTTATGGATTTACTGAGCGGCTCCTGCCTGTGGGGGGGGATCCAGCTGTGAGGGTTGGTAGAGCTTCTTCCTTATGCAGCCCCCTGGCCTTGCATGAGTGTGGTAATCGTGGATAGAGGGATTGCTCTGCCAAAATGGTAAAGATTGGGAAGCAGCCATTTGCTGATTTCATGCTTTTTATTCATCTCCAAACAACAATCAACTATTTTCCGGTACCGGTAAGTCTGCTGCTGGTTCTCCCCTAGTATGCAGCATTTGGTTTTATCTTTGGTCTGATATTTTCTGGGTAATTTGGGCTTTTTTGTGAGGAGCTCTTAGTTTTTGCTTCCTACTCCATTGAGCTCAGGCCCTGCTCCCCGCAGATCACATGCTTGAGGCAGAAGTAGGCTTATATATTTATATTTAATCGGTGCATGGGTTACTGTGGCAGAGACATGTACTTTTTTTAATTCGACTAATCACAGGGGCCAGATCGGCTTTGTGTATAAGGCTTCAACCTAATGACTGTTAAACACACTCCCCGGACTTACTCTTAGTTTGATTGGTTGAGGGGATGACAGATATAACTTTTAACCATTTAAATCCTCCAATGAATGCATAGGAGGTGGTTATTTAGATATGACTCATGGTTGTCTCCTGCAAGATATATTCACTAGTATTATTATACCAGTGAATGTAACAAGCAGCGGGCATCTCTCACTGTATAGATAAAGTTATTTGTACAGAAGGGAGTTTTGATGGCAGTTCTCTGAACTTGTTCATGAAAAAGTCCCTGAATGGGATGAAACGCACGTTGAACTACTACGTGCTCTAGTTGTTACTCTATAACTCCTGTTACTCTTACAATTTTTACTTTCTTTTTCTATTTGTTTTTGTAAATACCTTTCTGCCTTGCTGTTCTCTTTTGGAGAAACCATCCCCACCCTTTAGAAATCGAGCCCCTTATCCCTCACAGGGGCTCAGGGAAAGGGTTTCCATTTGAGGGTGGCTTGCATGTCAGTTTGGCTGGATTACTAAACATCTGCTTTATACAACTTAAACTGTTGCAACCTTCATTTTCAATCGAGCCCCATACTGGAACTGAGGGTAGTGTTTCTTTCCAATTGAGTGAGGCTTGTGCGGAATTATTAAAGCAGCTCAGACATCCAGCTACTGTTTCTATTTTTAGCTTCACTTTTTCATTCACTTTTTCTGAGGCTTATTTTAATTAAATAACTTTGAAATGGATTTTAACAGTTCATTCACTAATCAAGGTGCTATACAGGCATTTGGGAAATTATTTCTTTTCTTTGTTTATTTTGCTCGTGTACCGGCCTTGCGCCAACAGTTTTGGGAGATCTTGAGTTAACTGGTTGTGTCGTGTGTTCTTATGCCCTCACTGGTTGTGTCGTGTGTTCTTATGCCCTC
>WMED01024725.1:0-10134 GCA_019650415.1 Pipa parva | reverse complement strand
TTCCCACAGTAAAAAGAAGGAAGACCTGTTACTTTTCAGCAGCACATACAGCTCAGTATTTTGTAGGATACATGGCATAAAGTCAATACAGATGCAGTTACAATCTCTTAAATTCATTTTTATAACCTTCAGGGACTCCTATTTATAACTTCATTCCCATCTATTGAACTGAATCCCTTTTAATTGTACACTGAGTGGATAACTAAGCATTCCTATCACACAAACAGGTCCCCCCCTGGGAAAACACCTTAACCTGGAACCACTTGACGGATATACGCTACTGTTGTCTACACATCCCATTCTCTTCTGCTTCTCCTACTCTTTACATCCACTGCAGAACTTTGGATAAACTGCAGGGAAACTTGGGAGGAACCCAGGTAGTTCCAGAATATTGGTTCTGGTGACTATGGACATTCTTTTTTTTTTTTTTTAATATTAAACAAAGCTATGAATTGATTAAGTTATATACTGCTCGACCTGATGAAGATAGCCCATGTTTTTTTAAAGAATCCCAGAGCTGAGCTTGCTTAATAAATGAAACCAATTTAATGTTTATGTTCATGTTTGTTGCAGGTTACTGATAAGCAGTGCCCTTACAGAAACTCTATCACCCATCTTATGTTATTAACTGTCGGAAAGAATGCGTTTTTTATTTCATACATTGTAATTTCCACATAGTTAGGTTTGGACTTAGGTAACATATAACTAGTCTACTAGTTCCCATTTGCCGGGAGAAGTAATTACTGTCTGGGAAGATATTAATCACTGTGTGTTTATGGTGTATCATTTAACAACCACTTCCTGCTGTTAACTAAAGAGTTGCTAAAACTTTACAGATCTCATTTCAAATGCTTTTAAAATGACCTCCAGGACATAATATGTAATTTAAAAAGCAACAACATAGCATGACCGAAGAAACAATAAACTGTATAATAATGGAAAAAATATATATATATATGCCAAAAAAGAAAATAGAGGAAAGGGTTCACAGTCTAATCTTTGGCTCGAGTAATTTCCAATGGAATGTGTTGAGTTAACAATTTGTTAGTAACAAAAGAAAAATATGAAGCAAATGAAGATAGTATAGGCGTTATTTGGTACTTTTACAAAGGCATTTCATTACTGAGGTAATTATATAGCATCTTCAAATATGGTTCATTTTACTTTAATTCATTTCCTTTAAACTAGATCAGTGGTTCTCAACCTACCTGATGCTGTGACCCCCCGTGATGACATCATCACGATGGGTGTATCTGCGTGTGGGTGAACCGCCTACAGACAGATTGAGGAGCGGCGTGTTCTGATGGTGTTAGGAAACCCCTGTGAGAGCGACCCACAGCTTGAGAACCGATGAACTAGATGAATAACTACTGAAAATTAGGAATTCCACTATTTCCAATCTACACACATGGTTAACAGGGCCCTGAAAAAATATCAAGGGCCTAACAAACAGGATTGCATTAACCATACCAACAGTGGGCCTACTGCTTTGTGACCCTTCTCCATCTCAACCCAGCAACTTCATAACTCTGTCCCAGCAGGGCATAATAGCTTGCTTAACTAAGTAATAGTTGCATTTATACAATCTTAAAATTACAGTCATCCTTTTAAACCCTCCTAGACAGTTTCTAGGAGGATGCCCCATAGTTGGATCCTTAAAGGTACAGCAGAAGTGGAAACTATGCCAGGAATCCTAAGTAAAGGGTATGGAAGGATCCCTGTACCAACTCCTTCCAGTGAACTGGCAGCTGTTGGGGGTAGAAAAGGGTGAATTAAATGCACTGTTGTACTGCTGATATGTTATAAGGGTAGCAATAGCAGCTTACAAAGCACCCCTTGCCATTAAAGTTAAGTATAAACGAAAGCTAAAATAATAAATAATAAAAACAACTGTCTTATATTTTTACAGGTTTTTGGCTCTAAAATGAATAGTGTATTCAGAGAGGACTGGACATCTTTTCAATTTTTAAGGCCAACCACAGAAATGGTTTGGGTACCCTGTCCACATAGTAAATTCTACTTACTTAGCAAGTCATAGGTAAAGGTATTTGGAATACAGCACCTCATAAATGGTTGAACCTACATTTGCCTAACCTCTCTGAATAAAGGAAATATACAAAAGATGAACTCTATTGTAAGGAGTGCTAGGTGTGTATACATACCCTTCTTGAAAGAATTAATGCAAATACCAGGACAAGCTCTTTCGCAATACCAAACCTTAAGGGGGTTATTGGCTAAAGTGTGTATTCGCCAGTCAAAGTCAATGTGCATCACTTTGGGTGATTCTCTGCTTCTTCTTGACTAGACAGTGAATTAACATAGAAAATCCATGACAATATTCCCATACTAAAGTTGCGACCACATCAGTAGCAGTCTATTGTGTAGTGTGTGACCGTCATTAGGTGGCGAATTCGCCACAACGCAGAATATGAAGAAGTGACAAATTCACTCCTTTATGAGACTATTCGCACTTTAGAGAATAACTCCCCCCCCCCCTTAGTGTCCTAACTGTAAGAACTGCAAATCATCCAAATGGAATGCTGATTTCATTAATATACGTTTATTACAATTTTTATGTAAATGTAGAATTCATTTCATATTATTTAATGTATATTAAAAATGTATTTTATGCAACAGCATTATTTGATGATGTATGTATTATTTAATACTAAATACTCTGGTAGTCAATAAAATATATTATAGATTATGCTTTATAAGTTCCAAAAAATGATATTTACCCTGCCTAGAACATAAGTAAAAGTTTTAAACATTTAATACATGAATGGAAAAGTTAGCAAGGTCAGACTTAATTGGTAGCTGTTATTAAAACAATAGCTGTTCAGTTGCATCCATTCATCACTGGCAGTAACACTGACATACCTTATTCTGAGCAGAGGAAGTCAACACATCTGATTATGGGGTTTGGAGATTATCCCTTGCATTTAATCAATAAATAGTTTAAGTACAAAATAATGATACCCGCATATACCATCAGGATCATTGAATCGAACACGTGCCCTTCCTTTGTTTCTTAAACATTTCAAAAACAAAATTAAGTCCGTCATGATAAAGAATTGATATTAACATTCAGAAATCAGTTTTCTCAACAAACTACACAAATAAATGTCACATGTAAGGTGTATACCATATTAAATCCAATAGATGTTTTTTTCTTCTGTAATCGTTGAAACACTATCAAATAGTGAAGTACTTCATCTCTGCTTAGAAACCACAAGCCATTTACTGGAACAAAGGAAAACTTTTACCCTTCGACTCCATCAAACAAATCAAAGGAGTTAAGGTATTTACAGTGATCAAACTAATGTATAATTCATAGAATTCTTAATTGAAATAAGTTATTGATGTTTTATGTGTAAGACAAATGTAGTGATTAGGTGATACTTAGTAACAGTACTTATTAATGAATTATAATGTAAACAATCACATTCGAAGATCGTTCAGGATTGGTCCTTGTTTTTATATTTTTGTTTTATTGCTGAGCAGCTAGTAGGCAGTTGGGGAAGGGGGGGGGGGGGGGGGGGGGGGGGGGGGGGGGGGGGGGGGGGGTGCTCCTGTAGCTGTTGCCCTGGGCAAACTTTGTAATTAAATAGCCCCGATACTGTAGGTCACTGACCCTCTGCCACCATTTTATTAATTCATTTGAATCTTTGATTTTTTTTTAATTTATAATAATTTTCCAAGACATATTTCTGCTCAGACCCTATTTTTTTAATGTAAAGAAATGTAAGAAAGATGAAATGTTCGAAACAAAAGATAAGAATGACCAGCTAAAAACTGTCTTAGAATACCATTATGCAGTAGCGGCCCTGGCCCTATTGGCACCATAGGCAACCCCCCACCTGGCGCCCCCCCCCTCTGTCCCGCGCCTCCCCTCCCCTTGCGCCTCGCCCCCCACTCACCTCCAACACAGCCGTTGCTAGTAAAAAAAAAAAAAATGCATGCGAGCGCCTCCCTGGACACCCGGCGCCCTTAGCATCTGCCTATGTGGCCTAATGGGAGAGCCGGCCCTGCCATTATGTCACAATATATATCTGCAATATATTAAAAATGAGTTTGAAGATGAAAAACCTGCGGATTTCTATGTGTATCTTTTCTCTCCTATAATCACATATCATCATGTAAAATGACCCTTTTTACAGGGCATATTTATTGATTGATTTATATCAGGCTAAATGGGGACTGTCAGAACATACAGAAAAGTCTTTCAGTGATTTGTAGATGTTTAAAGGAACACTCCAGCCAAAATTGAAAAAACACATTTGCTAATTTATGCTAATTTCTAACTTTTAGTAAATACTTTTTTTTTTCAATTTTGGCCAAAAAAGTTCACTTTCTTCCCTGTAAAGAAGTGCGGTCCAGCACTTCCGTGTTGTAGACTCCATCTTAATTCTCTGCCGGCGACTCTATGGCGTCCCGAGTCTGCAGATCCCCTCTGAGAAGTGCTGCCTTCGCCAGCCGCGCTGAAGGTGAAGCCCTGCACCAGCATTTCCTATGTCACATGGGAGAGCGTGCACGTCATCAACGCGTCCTCACTTGATGACGTGCATGCTCTTCCATGTCACTATTTGGAAATGCCGGTGCAGTCTGTTGAAGTAGTGAATTCAGTAAGTGACAAGTACTGTGACAAATTTGCCAGTTTTGACTCTCCAGATCATAGCAGTGAATTAGGGAGGTTGATGGCAGGCTTCCCACTGTCCATCTGGCTAAACTGCAATATACCTTAACCTGTGTCTGCTTCTTCTCTATGGGAATCCACCACTTAGTGAATAAGGAGTAGAGAATTTGCAACTTTTGGATCATAAAGGCCCAATATGAGGAAAATTCACTTTGACAGTCAAATCCTTCCTTTGATAAATAATAAGTCTTCACGATTGTTTCCTATAGTTTTTTGTGTAAATGTGTATATTTGTAACCTAATTATTTTTTTCCTCTTGGATTTGCTGTTAGTCTGAGACAGAAATGTGAACCAATGACTAGAATACAACTAAACTCTTTCATCAGTTATTCACGTTTCTCGCCAGCAAGATTAATTAAACTCTACGACAAAATAAAAGTTACAGCAAAGAAGGCAATAAAAATTCCAAATCATAAAACAAGGTAATAAACATGACAGACTATTTGTAAAAGTCACACCTTTGTGGAATTTGATCACCAAATGCTGAGCTGTCAATGTCAAATACATTATTGTTCGCAAGATGCACATTGTCATTTTTCATGCCATGTGTATATTTTCTTACCATTCAGAATTCTCTCCATAGAGCTGTTATCCGTGGAGAAGTTACTCATACACCGACCACAACGAGTTGGAGAGTAAAGAAGCACTGTAAAAAGGTGACTCATACTTACCTTTAACTGATACAAAATATGTAGTAAGTCGGCATAGTAAGGAGTTGCAGCAAAGCTTAGTGAATCAGGGTTGAGAAAGGGGCAGGCTGCCTAAAGAATGAGCAGAAGTTCAAGGGGAATCTTTAAAGGAAGTTAGACAGTAAGGCCTGGAGCAAATAATACTCTAACACTGAAAATGCTGGTTCTAAATTAAAACCCTTATGGGAGTGGGGTAATTATCAGAAGAAAATGGAAATATCCACAAAAATAAGTGGACGTCCTTTTTAAAGTGTAAGTAAAGTCATTGACCAAACTATACATATATATTATGTTTATAATGTAGAAACATAAACTTAAACATTGAAAAGTAAAAATGATTTTGTGTTTTTGTGTTATCACCTCTTAATCCAGCAGCCTTTCTCCCCTGCATTTCTGTGTACTTGCTTCCTGTATAGTGCCCAGAAGTCACCTCCCCCTAATGAGGTCACACAATAACTCATTCTGCTAGTGCATGTTTAGTAATCTGATACTTTCCTTTCACTGCACAAGCCCTGCAGCATTGAATTCCTACCAGACAGTGTCGGTTTTTAAGACAGATAATGTGAGAGGGGTGCGTAGCCTGATACTCAACAGGAAGGAGAAATATTTTACAGAGGGATAACAAATGCTGCAGAGTGGAAAGGTGAGTGAGGATTTCATTCATTGTTTTTTCCACTTTACGATACTTTAATGGGGCAACCTTTATAAATAGGGTTTACTTACACTTTAAATACCATACTCAGAGGCTTATTAATGAAAGTCTAAACAGTTCTGTAAAGGTCTCTAAAGCTCTGGTGCTCAAAACTGTACAAAATCTGCATGTAAAAGCCATGTGCAATAATCACTAGCGATTTGTAAAGTGGTCGAACTATATTCTTGTCATGTGCATATATACCCATTTATATACAAACCATGATCTTATTTACCTTGGCAGCAGCTGCTTGACCCTGGTTGCTACAATGTAGTTGTTGTTAACTAAATTACACAAGCACACATCAACACATACAAGTGTAATACTGACAGCTACCCGATTCAGGTATTTTAAACATTACTCAGGGGTGGGACTATGGGCTTGGAAGCAGTCTCAGTTGTGCTAGGCCTATACTTCCTAGGGTCACAGTCTCTGTGCCCTCCTACCTCCAGCATCCACAATTCACTCAATTTCATAAGAAACAGGCAAGTTGGGAAGGATGAACCAGTTCACACTTTGCAATGAGGCAATATTCATTTATATTGGGATCTGGTGCTTTGTAATGAACCCTAAGGCATCTAAATCAGTAAAAGATGGTAGGATAGATTGAGGGGTAAATGCAATTTCAACTTCTGATTTTCTTAAAATTGGATGATTATTTTGGTGTAATATTTTTGCCAGATTTTGGGACTCTTGCACTTTAATGTTTGCCAACAAATAAGAATACTATAAATCAAAATTTTGCCCTGTTTGGCATCATTTTATTCATTTATGAAATACATAAATGCATCTCTTAAGTTCTAAAATAACTGTGAGCATTGTTTAAAAGCTGGCATGGATAAAATGGACTCACCGCTAATTATTTGCTAAATACAGATTGTGAGGGATGGGAGACAAACACATACATCATAGAATGTCTTGCTTATCACTGAGGCATAGATTTATGGATTTACAAATGGTAGTTGTCAGACAACTGACAGAAAAGAATTGGCTTTTCATAAATTAGTTTTCAGGCAGCCAAAGTGGTTATCCTATTAAGTCATTAAGCATTTGACTTTTATCTAGAGTAGTGTCAGTTCTTTCCAAAATATCAGCATCTGCCAATAAGGATGGAATGCTTTCTCACTGTACACAAGCATCGATATATTGTATTCCAATAATGTTCTGAGTGAATAATGACTGGAGTATGAGATTGTGACAATTAGATGTTTAACTGTCACTGGTACTATTATAAAAATATTTCTCTTTATTTACAGTTTTAAAAATAATACTTCTTGTTTAAACTCATATTAATCAGAACAAATACACAACCCTTCCTGCATAAATCAGGTTCAAATTTCATTTTAATCTCCCACATGGTCCGCAAAACTGTTACAAATTGAATCAAAACAGAGTGAATGTTCAAATTAGAAGGGAACATTGGAGCTAATCCGGCAAAATGCAATACAAATATCTGCTTAAATGATGCTGCATACTACACTACTCATCATGCTGACAGGATTATATAGAACATGTGTAATTGTGAAACCTATACATCTTATCATTGCCACCAAGATGTTAAACTGAAATCAATAACCATTTCACATGTTCAAGAAACACAAAAATGTATCGGATGAAAACAAATTGCATCAGTTAAACAAATGGGAAATGCCTAGCCAATCAGAGAGCAAGGCACAAGACGGCCAATCAGGGAGGGAAATGTGAAATAGATGAGTTTAAAAGTCACTGACATTTTCTGGAATGCTGGGGTTTGTAGTCCAGTAACAGTCACACATGTGTTTATATCTCTCTGTACCAATAAAAAAAAAAGCATGTTTGGGGGAACAGAAAAGGGAGGAGTAAATACAAAAACCATGGGAAAGTTTATTAGAAATAACCTCTCATATGGAGACACAGCCCTGCCCCTTCTGTGAGTGGGGCTCCATTAAGTAGCATTCCTCAATTATTCCCATTGGTCCCTGAATGTACCATGTGGGGGTCTAACCCCACCTACCTATTCTGTAAAGCTTCAAGTCTTGGATCACATTAAACCTCTTCTTATATGATTTTCTCATATGCTTCTATATGTCACTTCCAGCACCTCTATCTGCCTTTATTGTCTATTTACTTTGATTTTATTACTTTAACACTTACCCTTTTTGGCCATTTGTCATTTAGAGTCTCAGTGCCTCACAAACATTAAATACAGTATGTTACAAACAGTGTATCATTGTCTTAAACAATGAACTGTCCAAATAACAGTATCATAAAATATTACAGTACTTATCCTTCTAATTATTCAACTGGACTAATACATTCTAAACCACTTTTGTGTTATATAAGCAGCAAAAGCGGCTTAATGGTATCATATACACGACACTTACATCACATGCAGATACTCCTATGGCTTAGGACTAACCCATTAGTATGGGGGAATTAACATTCCTTGGGACTCTCAGGGTGTTGACCCAGAATCCAGGGTCTATTGCCAAATTCTCAGGATCTGGCAGCCTAGAGGAAAAATCTTAATGTTTCACACTGATTTAAAGCACTTAGAGCTGAGATGATTATTTTAACATGGATAGTTTATTACTGACTGTCCCACGCCTTCCTAATGGGCACTTGTATGCATAATATTGTGTTGTTATGAGTACATTCACAGTATAATGCTAGTTTACTGAAATTGATGTCTACAATAATTATTTCAAGCGACAAAGTTAAAATTTAAGCCTGAATTATCTTGATAACTACTTCTTATTACAAATTAAAATATTTTTTTTTTTCAGACAATGTCCATTTCTTACAACTTTCCACCGTGCCCTTGTAGCTTTCTATTACATCAGAGGCCTCTTAATCATATAGGTTTGTTTGTTCTTCATTCAAATATTTTGTAACATCTCCAATGCATTATTGATAAATAAGGCAAGGGCAGCCATTGCCACAATCAATGATCAAGGTAAAATTAAATCCAGAATTGGGTTACCAAGGGTCATTGTCCACATGTCATCTGTCTGCTGCCCCCACTGCCCTATTGCCTGACATATTGTTCACTGCCAGCACTTTAATAAGGTCTACATGAGTCAGCAAAGATAACCAGTGTTTATGAACAATTTAAATCTGTTCTTTTAATCCATTTTACCTTAACTGTTTACTGCATAAAGAATAATGATTACTGCTTCTGTATTAAACCCCCGGGATCTGGATAGTGCAGAGTTCTCAGATCTAGAAGAACCCGAGGGAGAGATTAGCATGCACAGTTCAAATGTAAGCAGCAGCAGGCAAGCCATGTAGTCCTTGGGAGTCACAGGAAAGGACTAAGAATTTGATTATTGGGGAAATGGGGAGCCAAGTATTACAGAACGAAACAGTAATGCTAATAATAAAGTGGTTAATCATTGTACAATTATGTTGTCCAGATCCCCTATGTTTTTTGAGTTCCCCAGAACCTGCAACAGACAGTATCTTAAGATGTTTCTATCAATATATTAGCAGCAGCACCAATTACAGGATAATTATCAATTTACATTTACCAGCACTTTATGTCACCCTTGGAACAAATGAGCATCCAATATGTTTGGGACTTCAAGGGTAGATCCTTTACTCTATTGAAATGATCTGCCCCGATACTTTTATATTCTAGATCCCCCATGCCAGTAAATGTTAGCGTCTGATTGGTAGGTAAGGGTTATTAGACATCTGTACACAAACTGATTAGCCCATACATTCCCCTGCCTGTGTTGCACCCTGTTAAAAACTGCACTTCTACTGTATATATAATATACAGTATATGTATTATCTAAAGTTCCTTTAATTACAATTGGAGTAGGAGTGGGTGACGATCTGTTTAGAAAACAAATAAAAGATGAGTGCAGCCAGCAAAGGAAAAAACAAACAACACATATTATTAACTTCACAGAGGTAAGGCGTATGAAAAACTACCATGCCAATCAAAATGGATTTTTTTTTTCTTGTTTTGGTGTTACTGGTCAATTAAAGGTAAACTTCAAATGGAAACCTCCTGATCACCAATGAGATTTTTAAACTTGGGTAATTTAGAATTCAGGGCCAATTTTAGGCAA
>WMED01024723.1:0-11165 GCA_019650415.1 Pipa parva | reverse complement strand
TGAGCGAATCAGCAATCTTTCATTCTGATTTGCAACAACCTTTTTTTTTTTTCATTCTGAAAGATGTACATAATGTCAGACAGTGTGAATGCTGTGGACAGGATTTTGGTAAAGCCATTTGATAGTCTTGTTTAGAGTTAAACAGCAGGGCAGATCAACTCCTCAGATTAATTTGGTGTAAAAGGTGGGTAAAAGTAACAGGTCTTTTCAGCTGTCCTGGTATGACAAAGTGAGCTTCCCCTCCTTGAAAGACCAGCATCCGCCACTGGAACAAGCACACTATGAGAGGATCACTATGTGATTTATTACATTTTATTTGTAGGGAAGCAAGCTTTTCCAGTATGGTTAGTCAAATTATTGATTGATTACAGCTACTATGGATGATCATTTTTGATCAGTAGTCATCCATTTACTGGCACATTTTTGGCCATTCATAAATAGTTAGATTGAACAAATTGATAGGTGTAATGCAAGTCAGTAAATATGCTGAACAAGTATGACAAGATTCCCCTAAACTTATTCCAATAATTGTATGGGCTAGTCCTTTTCAGGCACTTTTTATGATTGCCTCCCACTGATGCCTCGGTACCTTTTAATGCTGTATCCAGTATTTATACGTCTGTTTTTTTTATTGTTCTTTTTGTATCTTTTTTCCATTATAACATCATATTTAGGCTCCACAGACAAAGAGATCCGTGGAAATGCTTTTGTGACTGGAGGAGAACCTAAATTTGTCGCAGGTCTCAGCTTTTTCTCTATAGATGATCCTCTTGCTAATGAAAAGCGATATGCTGCCTGGGCTGGTTCTGTGTCCAGTCTCCCAAAAGTTATTAAGCAAAAGGTACATTTCTTATAAAGAAAGCATTTACAAGATCATCTGTTTTATGTTGTGGTGGGAATATAGCCACAGAAATCTTTGTCGGCAATAATAAACCAATGGAGGTGTGAAATTAATTTTGGCGTATCTGCCCTGCTTTAAAATATGTTTCCTATATCTGTTCTTTTTCAAAGTATGCCTGCTCTATAGAACCTTCTTTTCAATTACATGAAGTATTATAATAAACAGCATGATTTTCATCACACAAGCCTGCCCTCTCTATATTCAAACCTTTTCTTGCTCTTCCACCATCCTCATACCTTCTGTTCAGTCATCTCTTCAACCACCTTGCCTTCCATTACCCTCATATCTTCTCTTTAGCCAGCATTTCTACCAGCCCCCTACCCTCACTGTAGCCTGACCTTCCACCAGTCCCTGCCTACACTCTAGCCCAGTGATGACCAACCTTTTGAGCTCAGTGCGCCAAAGTTCATTTGGAGCATCCGGAGGCAGGATAACTCTCCTACTGAGAGTGTGGCACTAACCACCACACCATGACGTGTGTCAGCAAAAACGTCTCGGCATGTCATACCTGACATAGGTTAGCCATCACTGCTCTAGCCTGACCTTCCACCAGCCCCTACTTTCACTGCATCCTGATCTTCCACCAGCCCATGCCTACACTCTGTCTAGCCTGACCCTTCACTTCCCCCTACCTTCTATAAAGCCTGGTATTTAGTTCCTTTCTACTTTTCTCTTCGCCCCTTCCATTCTTGTAGGGTGAACACAATGACAGAAGTTGAGTTCAAATTGCAACTTTATTTTAACATCGATTGTGAGGTGAAGCAATACTCTGAACTTTGAAATCTATCATTTTTATTCTATAAGCAGGCAGTTTGGGGTTTTTGTGATTCAGAACAGGTGAAGTGCATCAGTTCATCAAATAGAAATTTTCCAGGTTTTCTTTGCAGCATAAATCTTTACATCCAAGCAGTTTAACAAGTCCAGGTACACACTCAGCAGTCCACCTGGGACACTGCAGCCTTTTGCCAAAACAACTCTTGTATGATATATGCAATTTGGTTAAGTTGTTATACTCTGTTATGGGTCTGGATTAACCCATCAGTCCAGTCAGCCACTTTCTTTCTGTTTACATTTCAACTGTCTAGTTCAGAATTTGTTTCAAGTTAGTATATCACAACTTTCTCTGGTTATAACCAGGCAAACACAATGTTACAAAAACATAGTATTTAACATTTCAGATCAAAAGAAAAATAATAAAGGAAACCTTGGGATTTAATTTTCAAACTCTCTCTATAATGCAGTCAATAAGTTGCAATTATATCAGTGAGGAAACATACATTTATATTGGACATACACGTCAACATGTTAAATGAGAGAAAAACAACACATACTCTAATACAGTGGTCGGAAAGTGTGGCTCGCGAGCCACTTGCTGCTCTTTAGCTGCCTTGTTATGGCTCGGAGTGCACTGCGGAAGCCCCGCCCACGACAGATGACAGCTCTTCTGATTGGCCGTCAGTGGTCATGTGGTCGCGAGAGGGCACGCCTCCCTCCTCCAGCAGCTCTCAAGATAGTTGTCGCTGCTCGAGGAGGGAGTGAAATGGCTCCCTCCTCAAACAACTTTGCTGACCCCTGCTCTTACATATATAGCAAAGATATACCTAAGTAAAACAGAACTATTAATGTTTAACTGAACAGCTAACTTATAGGAATAAGTAACTACTGAAGTTTCTATTGTTAACTAATGTAACATTCATATTATAACCACAGTACCAGACACCATCAGAACTTATATTAAAGTCACAATAAAGTTAAAGATTTCTTACTGTTACAACACAAAAAAAAATAAGAACAATAACCCCTAGATCAGAGGTTCTCAATCTATGACGTCACAATGTGGCGTTTGGGCACGATGTCATCGCATCATGTGTCACGTGATGACATTCGGGCACGACCTCACCAGACAGGAAACCCTATATAAGGAGACCTGCTCTCACTACTGGACTTACAGCATGTTTGCCGACCCCTGTGGGAGCGTCATTTGACCCCTGAAGGGGTCGCGACCCACAGGTTGAGAACCCGCTGCCCTAGATAGTAGGTAAGGAACAGTTTCCCAATGTTACTTTTGAAAAAGTATGAAACGTTTGAATAAAATTTTATTTATAGTTGACATGTGTACATATAGAAAGCCAACATAGCATTAATATGTAAAAATGATTTTGGGATCAGTAGTACTTGTCTCTTGTACTGGCTCTGGTTGTCCTCATACACTTTTGGTCATTGTTTTTGCTGTTAGTGCTTTTCAATGTTAACAGCACACCAGAGAGGTAACATGCAATTTGTATGTTTGTTAATTAAATACAAATTTGATTTTTCAGTTGCTTTTTTTTTTCAAACAATGTAGCACTCTAGAAAAATAAAAGTTTATTCAGTCTAAACCCATTCTGCCCTCTGTTTTACTGACCGCAATATGGCAGAGCAATTTATCATCTCATAAATTGGCCGTTACTTTTTCCCTTACACTGCCTGCTATGGGAGAGATTGGACAGAAAAAAGCAATTAGGAATGTGACTGAGATAGCGATGACCTTTCTGCATGATCAATGATTTTAACGTGAAATATGTTTATCAATATGATTAACATTCTGCTCGCGTCTCCTGCCTTTTACCTTGTCTACAACTGTCCATACTGATAGTGTGTCATTACTATACTTAGCCCCACAAAGAAATGATTTGATCACATTTGAAAAAAAGAATCTTTAAGATTAAAAAAAGGAAATGATATCAAAGAAAAAGATTGAAAGAACAGAATCGTGATACAGCTGAGCAGAACAGAAAAGTTGCCCTTGCGCGGGGCATCATAGAGACAGCACAAAGACATTCAAGGGCTTATTCACCAAACTGAGAATTTCACTGTCAAAGTGAATTTTCATCATTTTGGGTCACTGTGCTCTGATGCTCCCAATTTCTTTACTCCTTATATATTAATTGGTGGATTCCCACAGTGAAGAAGCAAACGGCATCAGGCGCTATCTCTTCTGTAGTGCGGCGTAGTCATTCGGATAGTAGAAGCCCTGCCATCAATCCCCCTAATTCGCCACTTTGGCTATTTTGGAAAACTCCCATGCGTGATGAATAGATGAATTACCTGTGCACATGCACGCAAAGTCAACAGCATCTGAATTGGACGAGGATTCACCACAAACGCAGAGTTTGATGAATAGGAAAAGATTGGGGGGGGTTATTCGCTAAAGTCCGAATTTGTTGTGTATAGGTGCCAATTCGCCAGATAAAGACAGTTGCAAAAGGCTGCTACTGTCGCAGTCACATCTTTATAATGAGAATATTGTCGCAGTTGCGACTTTATTATGGGAAAATCTTAACATTAAAAAATTGTCGCCACTTTACAATGGGGAAATTGTAGCGGATTTACTATGGGAATCTGCTGTTTGCGAATTCGACAATCGAATTCGCACCTTAGTGAATAACCCCCTAGGTGTGAATGTGAGTTCAGATGTTTACTTGACTTTTAGGACACAAATAAGCCCCATTGAAGAGGGAATTGTCATGTGTAAATAAATGACTGCAGTTTGAGTTAATTTGCCCAATGTTTATTGTAGTCAGTTGTATATACAGTGTATTTCCTATTTAGTGCTCATGACATGATATATAAGCATAGTCATAAGAAGAGAAGCGTTTTGTAGTGACAGTGTTAAATAAATTCATTTTAATAAAAATAAATAAATAAGGCTATAACAGTTTCATAATCTTCATACGGATCTGTTTGAAGGAAACAATGACACTTTAACCATCTCTTTCTAGATTAATGACCAGTTACTGAAAATATTCATCAATTTTCATTTGAAAGGGTAATGTCGCAAAATGTGCCAATTTTGTAGAGCTTTGGTCATCTGTATTGCTGCCGTTTAAATTAAAACAACTTTCTTTTTTTTCACATTCATTTTAAAAGTAGAAGGCAATTCCTAGTGCCTGCTGGCATTTGAGTGACACATTTATCAAGCCTTTTGAGTAAAATGCCAAGAGAATAACACTTGTATGAGTCATCAATAACCTACCTTAAAGAGGGACACAAACTCATTAAGGCCCCGGTTAAATACTTCAACTACTGTTAGCAATGTTTTATTCAGAATTGTTGTTGAGAGATGTGTTCTGCAATCCCAGTACAAACCTGGGTCTTTCAGTTTGCTTTTGAAACTTGTTATTATGTTCTAACACCTGCTGGGGGAAATCCCTCACCACCTTCTTTTGGAACAATATCAGCCCCTCTACCTAGACCCTACACTGTAGTGTATCTGACCCACCTAATAACAAGGTCTACCCTCCAGTTCACTACTAAATTGGCTACACTTGGCTAACTTCCAATCTTGAGGAAGTCACAGGTCTACTTAGGGCTCCACTTGGTGGATTCACCCATCCAGGACTCATCAATAGGCCCAAGGGTCCTTACATGGTCAACTGTTCTGAAGCTCATAACGTTTAAAAAAGTCCCTTTTACTCGTTGGTCAGGAACGTTTCCACTCACTGAATATCTGAACAGTGAAAACCCACTAGAGGCCAGCATAGGCTGTCAGATAGATACTGGCTTAGAATTGCACCGATTCAGTTCCTATTATGGAATTGCAGTAGTTACTGTGCCTCTCTTCAGAAGACTGCAAATCTCTAAATCTTGGGGGGAATTCACCATTGTGCGAAGTGAGCTCCGAATCCTTCGGCTCACTTCTCACATGGTGTTATGTGCTCGCTGATGTCCTGCACGCGGACATCAGTGAGCACTTTAAAGAGATTCCAGTCTCGGCGAGACCAAAAGATTTGCCTCGCCAAGACTGGAATCCCTTTAAAGCGTTGCTGATGTCCGCGTGCAGGACATCAGTGAGCGTATAACACCATGTGAGAAGTGAGCCGAAGGATTCGGAGCTCACTTCGCTGAATGGTGAATTCCCCCCTTAAATCTTGTCTAGGATATTTGGGAATTAACGTACATCTGGATAAATATAATTTTGACTTTACTGTAAAAATTAAGAAATATACAAATAGAGAAGTGCTAAAAACCTTAAGTAAAACAAATTGTTTTTTATTTTTCACAGCAAAGAAAAATTTTAATGTTTAAGGACCCAAGAAAAAGAATTTAAGCAACGTTATCCTCTTAGAAATGAGAATGTCCTCGCTTTCACTGTAGTCCATCTGCTATCACATATGGCGTTGGAGTTTTCAGATCATGTCAACTAAGGTCTTTAGAATAGAAAGTTATGATATTTTGCAATTTTCTAATATCTTTACTTTTTAAGCTTATTTCCCATCCCATTAAAAGGGGCATTATCATCAAATAATATATATATAATGGTAAAGTAGATTATTTCTTGAAAAAACTTTGGCTATTGTTTCTGCTTGCATAGAGGGTTACCAGTGATTCCAGTGAGTCTTGCTTTAACACAAAGTGAAGGTTTTATTTGCAGAAACAGGAGAAATGCAGACAGG
Organism: Pipa parva; assembly: GCA_019650415.1. Classification (NCBI taxonomy): domain Eukaryota; kingdom Metazoa; phylum Chordata; class Amphibia; order Anura; family Pipidae; genus Pipa; species Pipa parva. Next base: position 4,829 of record WMED01024723.1, on the reverse strand, counting down.
TAATACAGTTGGTGTCAGGTAAATTTGTTTATTAACTTTCAGTTTCAGAGTTCACAATAGTTACACAAATCAAATAAAGAGGTTCAGAATAATTATTTGGTTGTGGTGAGTTTGTACTTTAGATTTTCACAGCAGTGACACTTCAGGTATTGATGGCAGGGATGTAAATTACAGTTGCAGCAGTGAGTAAGTAGCAGTTACCCTTTAGTATGAGTCTTCTGGAATAAATCCACTGACTCTGGAGACTTGGATCTATTTCAATCACTCTCCTGAGCAGACAGTGCCGGAAGCCGCACTCCCTCCTGGCAGGAATTTGTGGGCTGATTTTTTTTCTGAAATCCTCTATTATCCTATTCCCTAATGCTGAATAATTGTACTAGGTGTCTGCAATCAGCAAATACACCTGGGTAACTAACCCACTGCCGATCCTAGTTGGGGTCCATACTGTGCTGCCCCAACCCCTTCACCATACTGTGGTGTGGTGTGACCTCATACCCTATACTCTCCTGCCCTTTACTCCCTTATCCTTTTCCTAGGCCAGGGGTCAGCAAACTTAAATGAGGAGGAAGCCATTTTGCTCCTTCCTTCAGCGGCAACAACTTTTGTGTGAGCCGCAAAGGGGAAGAAGCACACTTCTCCCGACCATATAACCTGCCGACGGCCAATCAGAAGAGGCATCGGAGGTCATGGGCAGGGCTTCGGAGGTGCGCTCTGAGCCACAAGGCGGCTGAAGAGCCACATATAGCTCACGAGCCACACATTGCCGACCGCTGCCCTAAGCAGCTGCCTACCCCTTAGCCCGGCCCTGATTGTAATGAAGTGATGTAATCTTCATATGGACAAGACATACCTAATTTATCCTTCTAACCACCTGCAGATCACCCCATTGTATGAACTAGTTAAAGAAGTACCGTGTGCCTCCGTGAAAAAGTATTACTTGAAACAAGCCATAGAGGAGTACATGAATGAAGAGCATCCCTGTAAGTGTAAACCATGCAAGAACAAAGGGGAACCAGGCATTGAGGGAAGAAGTTGCATCTGCTACTGCAAGCCATACACTTATGGACCTGCCTGTCAATATGGAGCTTTGGTCCAGGGAGACCCAGGTATGTCCTTTCACCCTCTCTGCTTCTCTGGTGTACATTAAATGTAGTTATATTAGTAACTGTCATGAGCTTGCTGTTTGATGAAATATGCCATTACAACTACAAGATGCACACCATTTCCTACATTTATTTCTCCTATGGAGGTGTTCTCTCCAAACCAACCTGGTATGCTTCCCATCCATGCATCAGAAATCAGTGGGAGGAACACACTCCATTATGAGGTCACAAAGCAAACTGAATTCTATAGCAATAAATAGCCCATTGTTTCAGGGAAACATAATATATGACAGTGCAATACCCTGGTGTCTGTATTGTACTTATAACACCCTACAGTATCAAGGTTAAAAATATGTTCTACCATAGACTTTTATGTGTCTGACTGCCTAGACCATATACAGATAGTGGGTAGTAGTGATTTTAATAATTCCATGACCTTTTATGGATCATCAGTGAGGTGTGTTTTTTTTATGTTGCAAAAAATGTAATCTGCTTTCAAAATGGAATTCCTGCATAATGATTATGGTTATTTAGTCTATAACCCAGGGGCCGGCAACTTATGGCTCTTTTGATGGCCTTATTCGGCTTTTTTACTGTAATGAGCGGTGCAAGCACCGCTCATTACAGTCTGCTGGCAAGTGCTGTAGAGAGAAAGCTCTCTCAGCGCTTCCAGGTTGCTAGCCAATCCGGAGCCACTGACATCACTGGCTTCCGGGTTGCTAGCCAATCAGGAGCCACTGACGTCACCGTGAGTCCGAATTGCTAGTCAGCGTGATGTCAGCGGCTCCAGATTCAAAAGGGCTGAGGGAGCCACATGTATATATGGCTCCCTCAGCCCAAAAGGTTGGCGACCCCTGCTATAACCCTTCCCAAGTGGAAGAAATGTAACTTGAATCACATTCAACAGCAAAAATCTGATTATTTGCAGTGTGATCCATATGTGAATTTTTGCCTACTGCAACAATTTTCTAGGGTTAAAAGACTTTGTGACTCAGTTCAGTGCCTCATTAGTACTGAGTTACTTTTGTTTTCTTCTTCATAGCGGCAATTGATGGCAGTTGGAGTTGCTGGTCTTCCTGGAGTAGTTGTCTAAGCGGTTCAAGAAGAAGAATTAGGAATAGAGTGTGTAATAATCCACAACCAAGTGGTGGTGGCCTGAACTGCATTGGCGACTCAATAGAAAGTCAGCAATGTGAAGACCCAATACTGGAACAATTACGGTATGTTCTGCTATGTTATATTTTGTATTTAGCTTAAAAAAATGTAAAATGTAAACCAAAACTATCCCTCAACTTTCTGGTGTTGTGGCTAATTCATTGTAGTTGTAGTTTCTTGTATTTTTTTTTTCTGTTGGATTTTGCCCATTTTGATGCAGTTTGTGTTTAGAGTGGTAGTAACTCTTTTACCGGTAATTTATAACTTGGCCACCTTCTGGCCTTAATGATGTACTAGTGAGAGAACCACTGTTTACTGTGAGTCCTATCAGACAACTCCCATGATCCATTGTGGCCTGTAATTGTAATGGGTGTCATACTTCCTTCCCAGAACTAGCTCAGACTATCTGAGAACGAGTTTCCCACTTAGCAACTGGAGAGCTGCACTTTAACCTCTTAACCTGTGCCACAGCAGAATAATTGCTGGAAGTTTTCGAAATGCTTAGGTAGTGGATCAGTTTATTTGCAAAATAAACACTTCAGTTCTTCACTTTTTTAACAGCAAGAACAGCATACATCTAAGCTGCAGTTATAATTTATTTATTACCAACCCAGGGACAGTGAGATTCTACCAGTGTGAGATTCTTTCCAGCAGGAGATACATTTTCTGCTTCCTATTGTAGGGTGCTTCACTCACAATACATCAATTGGATCCTATCTTTTCTATTCACTGGGACCCTAAACTGGAGTGTATTGGTACATATAAACGCACCCAAAAACTCACCTTACTGAAAATCCTGTTTGGGGTGCAGAGCTAACCCTGCATTATAGAAACCGGCAACCATGGAAATGTTCTGGTACCTTATGAAATATAGTTAATTGACTCCAGTTTCTACGCCGTTGTCATCAGGTGTCCAATATTGTGAGATTCAAAATAAACAGATGGAAACTGCAACTCTTCTTACTGTAATTTAATTAACACACAACATATATCTATCTTGATAAAGAGACACTTGGGCTTGAAACTGTTCTGTTTACTTTATGGAAACCTGAGTCTTACTGTTAAGGTTAACTTAACTTTTGGGGGATAAACTCGAAAAAGGCCAAAATTGACTTTTTTGAGTTTTAGTAAATTTATCCCTATGCTGTTAATATATACACCTCTGTGTGGGAGCCCGGGAACTGAAGAAGTGGAGTTATGTAAGGGTACAGAGATGAGACAAATTCTGTATCATACTAATTTATAAGGGCAACATTTATCAAACTTGGAAAAGCCGTTTCGGCTTTTCTGAGTTTAATCGGGAGAAGGCTTTGAAGTTTCTCCCTGTAAGTATCGCGAGATTTGCTTCGTGCGATACTTGCTATGAGAAACTTTTTTTATTGAATATATACATGGATAGGGTAGCCATGCAGTATAGCTACCTTTCCATGGATATATTTAATTAAAAAATGTTTGTCACGGCAAGTATCGCATGAGGCAAATCGCGCGATACTTACGGGGAGAAACTTCAAAGCCTTCTGCCGAGTTACTAAACTCGGAAAAGCGCAAATGGCTTTACTGAGTTTAATAAATTTTGCCCTTAATAAGACTGTCCATAAAATGAGAGAACTTGCTTAAATCAAAAGACAGTATAAAACGTCTCAGCAGCATAAAAGCTTAGTAATATACAAGTGGAAATCAAAAAAGGTATATAAAATAAGTTCATCAATTGGAAATATATGACAGCAGATTGTAAAACTGTACTAGCTGGAAGAGACTGTATTAGCTGCGTAACCTAGTGGCTCTTTATAAAGATATACTTCTATAGATTCATACAAGAGATGTAAGTGCATTGAGTTCCCTATTATTTAGTTGTTATCTAATCAATGCCCATCCTGAGAGAATCCATGCAGGGATAGCAATTTATAAAAGTGTTGTTGGTTCCCAACAAAGCAAGGTGCAGCTCCCTTAATGACCAATATCATTTCCACACTTTGTTGGAATATCATGGTACAATTACAAGCTGAAAAGAAACGGAGAAGTAAAAAGGAGGTGATAATGGAAGCCTTCCAACAGCCTGACTATGATTTCTATCCGAATAAAAGCATCAGACTGTTAATTCTCTAGTCTTTTTTCTTCTGGTAACTTTAGCAAATACTCGATTAAATCATATAACAAACAAAAATACCTGATGCTCACAAGGAAGGGCTACTATGATTAGGGAATTTCAATCCACGCCATACTAGTTCGTAGTGCAGTTCTACTCGGAATCTTCCACTTAAACACGAATCATGAAAATAGACTCAAATTCCATTGATTAAAAATTCAAAATGTAATATCAATCTGTATAAAAACAAAGGTCAACTGTGATGGAAAAGTAGTACAAGGGCCCTTGTACTGTGGCTATTTTGATGATTTGTATTTAAGTACTATAATACAGTGTCTGCGCTGCCTTGTGTATGTGTTTATGCGTTTTAGGGTTGTAAGCCAACTGTTTCATTTAAAGTGTAAGTTATTGACCAAACTATACAGATATATTATATTTATAATGTAGAAAGATAAACTGAAACATTTAAAAGTAAAAACGATTTT
>WMED01024722.1:0-11166 GCA_019650415.1 Pipa parva | reverse complement strand
ATGCAAAAAAACAGGAAATGAGGAAGGGGGCAAACACTTTTTCACACCACTGTATAAAGATGACATCACTGTAAAAGAATAGGCGTGTGCATGGGGTGTGCCAGATGTATCTTGAAGTATTTTGCTTCAAATTGTAGCATCAATTTTACTGCTTGTAGCAACTACAAAGTTACCAGTGTTAACAAGCCCTTTAAATGACAATTAAATTACATCTGTGATCCCTCAAAAAATGAACAGTAATGTTTAGAGGTGCACAAGAAATAAAAATGGATAATTAGAAATGGAAGATTTAGAGATGATAGTTTCTCTTTAAGATTTTTATGGAATTACAATTCTCATCCCCACAAAGCACGCCACAACATTTCACATTTTGTAAGTCAAAACGTTTATGAGAAGCTGACAGTTTTTTAAATCCAAAATTCAAGTCTAGGCACACCCTACATGCATGGATTTGTATGTTTATTTACCATAATCTTAACAAGTGTAAATACATCAAGCACAAGCTTTCTCAGTGTTTTGTCTCAGTGGGCCAAATACAGGTATATTATTGTAATTTTAGTGCTTAATATAGTCTATTTAATACCCATGTAATCTGTGAAAGGTTTCATATGCAGGGCTCATCTGGTGACTGTGACAAGCTGCTCACAATCAGTTGATCAGTTGCAGGAAACCGCAGTGAAAGATGAGGCGCACCCCATTATACAGTATAACATAGCATTTACGCATTGCTTTTCTTCAATGTATAACCATTATTGTTCAATTCCTATTACTATTAATCCTGTCGCATTGTTCGCGTTGCGCTCTATACACTCCAAAAAAGGTGACAAGAAGCGTTCCAACGCACGTTCCACTTTATGAAATGCAAGTGTGACATTGTACTTGCAACAGTCATTACTTTTTGTGATGATGTATTTTCAGCGCTTTTTTTTTTTTTTTTGCAAAGTGCTTTATTTTTTAAAAACTGACATCCACCATACACTAGTGTGATCCTGGCCTTAGAGCTTTTGTTTCAACCAGGGAACTGTGATTTTCAACTATTTGGTGCTAATGTTTCAGCCTCAATATCTGTTTACAAACTAGGTGGGGCAGATAAATCCGAAAGATGGTAGCTACAGCTTAAAAGAAGAATTCTATGTTCAGGTACAGACGGACTGGATAGGATACAGCCCAGAGGAAAAACAACATATGTCAGGCACTCTGTCCAGGTAAGATAATTTTATTGTTTTATGGCCAAGTCATACAATAGTCAGTAAAAGATTATTCTAGATTTGTAAAGCAAAATGAAAACTGCAGTGCCTTGGCTAGTGTGTGGAGTAGTTATTTGACTGCCCAGCAACCTAGCAAATGGGTGATATAACCATCCAGAAGACTTTCCACCTGTACAATACACTCCAGGGACTACTAGCTAATGTATGTTTGTATTTGTAGTTCAGTGTCTCTGTCACTGGCCTATATACAGTTACAGAAACACTTCTCTCTAATGAGATGGGTTAAATGCTGAAGGATGTCCATTTATTACTTTTATACAGCTGTTTCCTGTTAATGAAAGGAAGGAATCCCATAAATAGGTTTTAAGTCTACAGAGGTAGAGGAATATAATCTGCATACACACAAAGGGAGGTACAAACTTAATTTAATTAACCATCAGTGCAGGATACAAAACAGCATTGTATCGGGAGGGAGGGTGTGTGGTTACAATACACCCTTCCTCATGTCTGACGAAGGGTGGATTGTAACCTCCCCCCCAACAAAATGATGCTGTTTTGAATTGTTAGTTGTCTATTAAGTGATATGTGCCCAGCATCTAAGAATCTAGCACCACTTCAATTCATATTCGTGTGCACTTCCACACATTGTTTAAGTCCAAGGAAACGGATCTAGTCTCTGAAAAGTTGCTTCTTCCTTGGATACTGGCATGAGCAGTCAGATGTTTGGTATGTCATGTAGAAGAAGTAAATGTAATATGAGTAAAATAAGATAAATGGAAGTCACAACACACTTCACACAGAGCTGTACTGCAGCCTTTTATTGTGTGATGCTAGCACAGTTTATCAAAGGCTCCACACTCGAAACATGTTTGCTGTTATCATCACCCAATAAAGGGCTGCAGTAGAGCAGCATGTGAAGTGTACAGTATTGTGAATTCCATTTACCTTATTTTAGTCTTGTATTAGAAGGGAGACAGCATAGTGACTCCAGGAAGCCAACAAACACATGGATCTTTTCCTGCCTACAAATTTGAGTGGTTACTATTTTATAAAAGTATAATTGTAATATGATTAAGGGTACATGTTATCTCTAAGAGGGAACTATTTTTGACATTTCATTATTTTTCCTAAACCAACTATTTTTATAGTACAGCTTTGTTTTTTGTTTTGTTATTTTAATGGTAATATCTTGTGAATTATTTTTAAGCTTCTATTGTTTACTTCTGGAGAAACATTAAGCAGGGTAGAGGTTTAGTAATCTTTGCAATTGGTACAGTTGTTGCAGTCTGTGTTATAAAAGCCAGCTGTGCAGTTTTCAAGGAAATTCTGTGTTCCTTTCCTGGACATAGATTCAGTACTTCTGAATATTATAAGGAACTAGGACCAGCTTACCTGGACTAGTGGCCCAAACATGCTGGGATAATTCTCTGCAGCAGCGGTTCTCATCCTGTGGGTTACGACCCCGGCGGGGGTCGCACGACCATCCCACGGGGGTCGAGAACCGCTGCAGCACCCGGAAGCGCCCGCAGGACTCTTCATATAAGGGTTCCTGCATGGTGACGTCGGCCAAAAACGTCACCACGTGACGTGCGTACGTGATGACGTTTCACCCGAACGACACCACGTGACGCGCGTATGTGATGACGTTTGGCCGAAACGTCATCACGCGATGCGTGGTGACATCAGCACCGGGGGTCGCAGCGAAGAAAAGGTTGAGAACCGCTGCTCTGCAGCAACTGTAGCAAATAACTCCTTAAGGCTAGGGCAACAGTTTTTCAGCAGAGCTGCTTGTAATAAGGCTTATTATTGACTATGGTGCAAAACAGAATTATCTGTGTGGATTATCCCACAGGAAACAATGGTTACTATTTTTCCAGCTCAGCTACAAAGCAGCTAGTGTGACCCCAGCCTAAAGAGGTATTATCAGCCCCAAGTCTTATATTTTTCATTAATCCTATATCATTTTAACACATCCTTAGATTTAGCAATTCACTGTTATTTTGAGACTGAAGATTTACAGTTTTCATAAAATTTGTATTTTTGGGGAAGGCCTTACTATGCATTTTGCCACATGTTATTTCTCATGTGGCAAAAAACAATAAAATACAAGTGAACAGTCTGCAGAGAATCTCCATATACTTATTTATTTCATCAAGCATTTTACTGTGAGGAAACTGATCTGCAGATGTGAGGTATAACACATACTAGCAGAACTAAAAGTAATAGCAAGTGTTTAGTGACTTAGGACCTTATTGACTAAAGCAGACCTGGGCAAACTATGGCCCGTTGGCTGCATCCGGCCCTCCACACTCCTAATAAAGGCCCGCCGCAAGATGTAAAGCGTGGCCAACCACCATAAGCGTCAGCATGCTAGACACGCCCCCAACCCCGGTCCTCTGAAGCCACTACCGCTAACTGTATTCTGTGAATATTCTTTCCATATCTATGTCACCTTGTTCCTAGGTCATGCTACTTAATCGCAGTCGCCATTGTCACTTTTGAATGAATCGCCTTACACAACACTGGAGCCCTGCCATCAGCCCCCCATTTCACCAGTCTGAAGTGGCAAAGTCAAACAGGTGAATTCAGAGCAGTTCACCTAGTCGCAATCGCACCTTAACATCACTCCTCCACTTAGGGTAGGTTCACATTGACATTTTTATGCACGGCATATGATATGCTACACATAAAAACAAAATACACCGCTAGTGTAAATCTATGGACTTAGCTGGTTCCGGATAAACTAGCGTATGATTCGCATGTGCTGCGTCTGGAACACAGATCGTCACATTTTGTGCTAGCGTATTACGCTGTGCACAAAATGTGGCCAGAAAGGAAGGGCTGTGAATGCTGAAGGAGTGTTCACACTGTCGCGGATAAGTACAATAGAAAAATACAATGAAGCTTTTTTTTTTTTTCTTCACACAAGCATATTATGAGCTGCACATAATACACTAGTGTGAACCTAGCCTCAGTCAATACTAGAAGTACCTGTGCACACGCATGTAAAGTGATGCAAAGAACTGTTGGTTGCATATTCGCCACTTCGCATAGTTTGCTCAATAAGCAAACATGAGGAAAACATAGGATGTCTTAAAGATAACCTGGATTCCAGTGATGCCCAACCTTTTTTGGCCTGGGGGCCATATAAAATTGCAACACGCGTGTCACGGGCTGTTTCAAAGTCGCGACTTTTAAAATCGAGACCGCAACAAATTTTAAAGTAACAGCTGTCACAATTTTCCATAGTATATTCTCATTATAAAGACGCAACTGCGACTGTCTTTAGCTGGCGAATTCACACTTATTCGCATGATGCTGGATTTCAGAATTTGGGCCACGGGCCATAGGTTGGGCAACACTGCTGTATTCCAATCATAGCATAACTGTGAAGAGAAGAATGGAGCAAGCAAATTGTCTACTATGAAGGCACAAAAAGTACTGTAATTTTTTAAAAATTCAAATAATTTTTTCTTACAAAACAGAAATTTGTTGTTTTAATGCACAGTTTAAAAAATATTTAACTGTTTTCTTTTTTAAATAGAATTTTTTTTTTTAACAGACAGTCTGAAAAGCATTTGCGTGAAACCAAAGAAATTGCTTAATTACACAGAGCAATGTGTTTTGCTCTGTATTATTCATTCTGTGGGTGAAGTTATGCAACATAGGATTTTGTGGCAGAATAGTATTAACTCAGGAGATAACAGAAGGAAAACTAAGCGTTTAACTAACATACTGTACAGTGAAATTGAAAGATTGGTGTTATTTGTCCTGTAAATGTAGTGTCTCTAAAACTTACTTTGTTCACCGAACATCCTTTATTTATGTTTTCAAAGATATTTTTCTTATGATTAGACTTGTTTTCCCAAATTTTTGAGATTTATGAATACCGTGTATATATATTAAATTACCACTAAGGCTTTCTGTTATTTAGTCCTGCTTAGTTGACATTGAATGTCTCTATTTCTGGGTCAGTTTTTTAGTCACAAAACCACACACTCACACAGTAAGCCCAATTTCCATTGTGTTTTGCAATGATTCCCCCTATTTAGGCTCATTAATCTGCCTACAATTCTCTGATCTCTGCCATTTTCATGTACATATAACATGCTTTCCAATGTCTCTGGTTAACCTTCTAAATGACATTTGACAGATAGTAAGGTGAACTGTTGCATAAATATAAATGCGGTGGTTATGACCATCTGCAAGCAGTGACAAGATGTGAATATTCTGATTCAGCTGAGCAGGTCTGGATATTGGAAACAGAAACTCCTAACAGGCCAATATTTAGGTATACTTACCTTAAGCTAAATTAGGGGAGCCAGGCTATAAATACAAGGAATTAAAATCTTTTTGCAATTACACGCTGCTGCAGGAAGCATCTGAACATTTTCACTTCACGGAATATTCCAGCAGCAATGCCAGCTCCTCCTCAAAGAACACAGCATGGCCCTCCTTCTTCTTATTCCAGTGCCAGAGGCCAGCATCCTGAGGCAGTAAGTAGCGTTTTGTAAAGAGTTTACTAAGGTAGTTAGTAGACAATAAGGCAATGTGACACACATACAATTTGGTTTTTCATTGCACTAGATTAAAATGCCATTGAGCATTACTTTTTTTTTAAATTTCCATTCCTTACTATTAAGGATGAATACATTTTGTTGTGCATGTCACTACTGTGTGTGTGTTTTAATGCAAAACATGAATTCAAATGTATGAATGACATTTAAATGATCATTTTCCAAGATTTCAAACTAGTTTTTAAAAGTTGCTTACAATATGCTTCTACACATAATTCATTTGTACCTTGCATGGTGCCATTTTGCCTAGTAGGTTATACATCAATGAAATTATCATTAATGAAGTTATATTTGAAATGTGCATTTATATTTTTCTAGTTTAATCATGTTTCTAATGTTTACTTTTAATCATCCAGAAACTGGATGCTGGATATCATATCTCATCTTCCTGAATTTTGTTATAATAAATAAATAACTTTAAGTATTTCACTTAAAGTCTAGACCTTTTAAGTCAACATACATTCAGCAGATATTGGACAAATGACTTATTTGTAGTTAGAAGCATATTAGCATGTTCAATTTCCACAGCAAGAAATTAGCCTAGATTTTTATATCGCATAAGATCAAAATAAAATATAAAGCCTTTATGCAAGCAGTATATCATTAAATAGGGCAACTATCTATTACCTGAATTACTAAATGTATTCTTCAATAAAAGCCTTCCTCATCCTACATCAAACAGTTTTGGTTAAGGCAGCTGCCATCTTTGCTATCATTGGGTATGCTAACCTCTCCAGCACATATCACTAGTGTAAGATGTATGGGCAGCAGGGAAGGAAGAAGCCACTTCAGTTTGTCAGTACCTCTAGCAGTAGCATAAGTCTCTGGCAGAGTGAATTGGCTTCTGTTTTCTCAACTAAATCCTGGTGTCTGCGGAACCCTGATACCCCCACCCAACCCAGGAGGGTGGGGTGGCACGTGTCCTGTGTACATCTATGTAGCTGATAACCAGGCCTTATAATATTCCTAAAATGTTTAGCATATTAAATATGGTTATTTTTGTGCATCTAGAAGCGGACAGCTCCTACAGAGGCCAAAGAAGGCAAAAGCTGCAAAAAAGCAAAAACATTACATTTGGACAGTTGTCAGCAACATTCAGCTTCTTCCCTACCTAAAATCTCCAACTCTAGACACAGAGTGAGTGCAGGCATGTGTACAAATCCTAACTCTGTGATTAAAAGCCACAATGTTTGTCCTGTGCAAACACAAAAGACTGAAAGTAAACAAAGATTATCAATGAAGAGCCAACACAGAGAAAACACAAGTGAAACAAAGCCTTGTAATGTCCAGGACTCTGAAAAGTCAAATAATGAAGACACCTCTTCTCAGTGTTCTCAAATCCATAAAAGACACAACTGGAGCAAAGAGGAAAAGAGAGGCCAGGATTCTAGCGAGGAAGAAGATGAAGGAGATGACTGGGAAGAAGAAGCTCTTCTACTGGAGCGGTGTCTTTGTTCTCCAGAAGGTACAAATTTCACTTGTTAAAGATCTATGAAAACCATAAAAACATATGTGCTTTTTACCTATTTACCTTCTGTATCTCAGAAGGTAAGTGATGTATATCTATATATAGATACAAAATACCTATAAAAAGTATTCACACACACCCCTTGGACTTTTTCATGTTTTATTGTGTAACAACATTGCATCATAATGATTTAATTAGGCTTTTTTAATAATGATCAACAGGAATATCCTATCTAATATGTAGAAAATTTAAGGAACTCTACTATAAAGAAGGTGGTGATGGGTGATACCTTGGCAATGTTTAAAAATGGGTTGATACCTTCCTAGGCAAAAAAGGAACATCTGTGTATAAGTAAGTTAATTCTGTAGTGACTAATCCAGATGTTTAGTTTGTTGCCAACAATGGGATCAATAAGAATTTTTACTGAATTGCCAGCTGGTCTGCATCAGGGTTTTTTCTCCCTCCCCATATAGGTACATCAATAAAGTATTATTAACCCCATTTAATTTAATATTTTGTAGACTTGAATCTGAGCGGATAGGTCTCTATGAATTTGATTGAAATCTGAACATCATTGTTGTATCCTTGCAGCATAAAGTTCCTACCACTATGCTTTATGCGAGGTGATGTGTTTATGCTGAGCATTGCATTTCCTTGGTCTCCTCTGACCATAGAACATTGGAACATTACAACATTTTCCTATTGAGTTTAGAGGGTTTTTTTTAAACTACCTCATTGAAAAAAATGTTACTAGAGCTCATGTAAAATACAGGGCTGTGCTTGCTACTGGCAACCATCTACATGTTTAGCTTATAATTCTCATGTCAAGTTTTGACAGTGTATAGAATGTAAAGTGGCGCCATGGTAGATTTCAAGCTGTTGTTGCAGAGGCTTTGTACATCAAAGCTCTTGATACAGGTGTATTTATACTATAACAGATGGAGAAACCTTCACCACAGGTGATCTCAGTTCAAAATGATTACATGATTTCAAAGACAAATGTGCCATTGTAATGATAATTTTGGTGTGTTACAGTAATTGGCAAATGGTTCATCATTAGAATGTGTGATCTTCTTAGATGCCTTTCCGGAGAGTTGTTGACCAGAACCTTTTTGAGTCCTGCGTGATTCAATATTGTTACAGTATAAAACACGAAGACATTAAGGGACACTAATAACATTTATCAGTGCTGAATATATCTTCGTTGCATTCTCACAGTGGTTCTTGCCTTTGGTTTCACAGGATCCATTACTGTTTTTTGCTGGATTTCATTACCTATATTATACACAGCTTTAAGGATCCTTCACACATCTCACTACACAGTGTTGCATTGCCTTTTTGCTTCTTATATGCATGTTTAGATGCATAGAGGAAACCAGGGAAAGAATTTGTGCCTGTACAAAAAATAACTGTGCTATATTCAACAATAGGGGATGTTAATGATGGGCTACTGAGCTATTATTATTATTGGCTAACAACAAAAAAGCATTATCTACATCAGGGAATGTGACCCTGAAAAAGAGAGGTTGTGCTTTAAAAAGTGAATGTGTATAGAATAGAAGGCATCCTTATTTTCACTGAGGGAGTTATTCACTAAAGTTCAAATTGTTGTGTATAGGTGCGAATTCGCCAGATAAAGACTGTCGCAATAGGCTGCTACTGTCAAATTCGCGTCTTTATAATGAGAAATTGTCACAGTCGCGACTTTATTATGGGAAAATTTCGCAATCTTAACATTAAAAAATTGTCGCGACTTTACAATGGGGAAATTGTAGCGGATTTGCTATGGGAATCCGCTGTTTCTGAATTCGACAGTCGAATTCACACCTTAGTGAATAACCCCCTTTAATGTCTGTCCATCTCTGGGTTTGCTTTGGCTCACAGTACCCTGTTACTTTACGAATTGTTTACATCAATACTTCTAGATAGGGTATACCGTTTTGCAAATGTTTTTGTAAATTACAGTAATAGTAGTATCCCAATAATAGTCCTTGGTACACATTCAGTCTGTTAGCAGCCAAATGTTTTATAGAACATACTTGTCTGGTTTTTTTCAAGCCATTTATGCAAAATTGTTTCCCACACCCCAGCTTCTTAGTCTTGTTGCTGAGCAGCTTTCCAGCAAGCAGTGTATGGGTGGATACTGATGGACGGCAGCATGTACCTCACGTATGCATGATCAGAGCAAATGATCCATATTTTACTTCAACAGCATGCCAAAGAATGTGATCACTTAGCGATTAGTAAATAAATACTGCATATTTGCCTTGATCAAATACAGCGTACTGACACGTATGTGGCCAGTCTAGTATAGTTAAGTTGTACACATGCAGACTATTGCAGGGGTTATTTGTTTAGATTTGTCTATACCAAAAAGCTTTGTATGCAACAAAGAAACATGTTGTTCTGATCACGGCCAACATACGCTGTGCTCAGGTTACGCACCGCTGTGTACTTTTGTTACCTAGCAAATAATGGCTAATGGATATTTGATAACATGCACTGAGTCACTGCTTGGACAATCATAAAAGCTATGTTATTTACCAGCATTAATCCTTACTGGATATGTCCTAAAATTAGCCCTATGGTTGTAATAGGCCCCAGTTGCTTGTTATTATTATTCTGAAATAAATTAAGACTGATCCTGTTTGTACTGTAGGTACTGTCTTTGTCTAGCTGAAACTTATCTCGCAGTATCATATGCTGGCCAAGTTCACACATTTACCCACAGTATCATCAGTTTGGCCCACTTACCTCCCAGTATCATCAGATGGACCACTTACCTCCCAGTATCATCAGTTGGCCCACTTACCTCCCAGTATCATCAGTTGGCCCACTTTCCTCCCAGTATCATTAGCTGTCCTACATGCCTTCCAATATAATTAACCGATGAAAATGACAAGTGGTGGTTTCATTTGTCTGTTTAAGTGAATGGGCTGTTTTTATTCGAAGTCTTTAATACATGTTGTAAAAAAACAACAAAACACCCATGTAACCTTCCCCTTAGGGGTGCACCAAATGTGCATTCAGTTTGACTGCAGCTATAAAATTTCTCTTTAATCCAAACCCTGAGTACTGGGTAAATACTGAGCTAGAATTTAGATTTGGTGCAAGTCTTAAAGACACTCCAGATTTAAGGCCTTGTTTAGATTAGTGGCTTTTATGTTTTAAATGATCTAATTCAAATAGTACTAGTCTCATTTTCAAAAATGTGCAATTGGTTTCTGCGTCACTTGCACCCACACATTGCTGTGTACTCTGTTTCTGGGCATCCATCTAAATTATGACATGCTTGTATGGGCTGATAAAGAGAGAATATCTCTCGAACGCTTGTGTTAAACAATGAACTGTTAGTCCAAATAAAGTATCAATTAAGACACTACGTCCTGTATTTAGTCTCCTGAAGAAGCCTAACAGGTGAAACGCGTAGAGAGCAGTCCGGAGTGAGGGACTTAACACACAGAGCGGTTGATTCTGAAAAATTGGTTATGCCACCCTGTTGTTAGTTTTACCTTATCGTTGGATTCACAATGTTGGATTTTTGAAAAGCTCATGATTTAAATGTGTTTGTGAGTATATTGAGTTTTTCTCATTTTACCATTAAAGTTCTTACTGTATTACACTATCAAAGTGTTTTGTCTCTCCACTATTTGGCTGTGCCTGGGAGTACATGTATCATAATAAGAGGAACACCATAAGAAGTTCCTTATTTTGGGGCATTTGAGGAGGAATTATCATTGCTTCCATCCTGTGAAATTAAGGATACAAGAAATGTACATCTGGTGAGTAGTTTGCATTAACTTCTCACGTTTCACAGTTGTATTGGTGGATTTTCATTATTTTCAATGCACATTGCAGTTGGCACGTTTGGTCTTTTTCTAAGATTTTTATTTTACACAGCAGATTCAGGCAC